>RJWM01039364.1:0-16165 GCA_004363535.1 Dasyprocta punctata
GGAGCGCTCAGAGAGCTGCCCACTGCACACGCCCTGTTCAGCACAGGCCCAGCTCCAGCTCCACCCAGGCAGGGAGCCCGACAGTGAGCCCTCCTCCAGGGAGCCTGGGCAGTGCGGTGGCACTGTAGGCCCAGACTGCAGCTGGGCACACCTACTTGCTACCCGCCCCCCAGCTGGCAGTACCTAAACCAACCAACCGCAGAGCGTGGCCAGGCCCACAAATGCAGCCAGCCTGGGCCCACCCGTGGGGACACGGCCAGCAGACCACTGTGCTGGTCAGCTCCGTGCTGCAGTGACAGAGGACCTGGGAGGACACCTCAGGGACAGGGACCCAGGGTCTACGCTGGCTCACAGCTTCTGAGAGGTAGCGCCCCAGGACCCCATCACTCCCCGAAGGCCTATCTGCCCCCGAGTCACACACATCACGTACCTTGGGGGACATGTCACCTCCCAAACCACGACGATCTCCACTGAACAGGTGACTGTGGGGCACCCCTGACCCCACCCGAGCCCAGAGGAGGGGTCCCAGCCCCTTCCAGCCTCCTGCGCCACACACTGCCCGGGCAGGGGCCCTTCCAGAGTCTGTGCGACACTGACCTCTCGTGGTCGTTTGACTGCGGGGAGGAGCCAGGAGTCACAGGGTGCCAGCTCGGGGGAATACGGTGGAGGCGGACACAGCGTCGTGCTCCTACCAACCCAACCTTCTGCTGGACGGCACGCGGTGGCAGCAGTCATTTTGGTTTTTATTGCATCTCATAAAGATACAAAAGAAGACTCCAAAAGTGCTTTACAGAGTGGCAAGAATGATGAGGCACGTGTGCTTGAAGCAATGGGGCTGCTATCCTGAGACAGGGCGACGGCACTGTATCTTTTACAGTAACACGCTCCATAGTTTAGACACTCGCCGTGTGTTTCAGTTATATCCCGTATATTCAAAGTGGGAAATGCAAAATCATACCTAGCAAAGGTATCCCTCAGAAAGAAAGACTTCCCCACCATGGCAAAAGCTGAAGAGGTTTATCAGCACTGGATCTGCCTTCCACAAACGCGAAGCGGCTAGGAAGACGCAAACGGATGGGAAGACGCCCACGCAGACGGTCACCAAAGGACACAGAAGCAGCGAGCGGTCACAGGAGATGCCAGGGGCCACTGAAAGATGAAGGAGCCGCCTCATCAAGAAGACACAACAGCACACACAGGGACAGAGCCCCCGCACACACGGAGTACAAGCTGAGGAAACCGTCAGGAGACGGCGCCGCTGGCTGTGCAGGCCGCCCACACAGGAAGCCGGCGGGGGACTCGCGCTCCAGTGTAGGCCTCATGGAGCCTGCAGACTCGTGCAGAGCATCCCTGCGTGCCGCACGACAGGCCCAAACGCCTCTGAACTGCACACGGGCAGCGGAGGCAATCTCCAAAACCACAGTGCACCATAATGCTACGACATTAGAAATCAACAGCAACAGGAATGCTGGGAAGTTTATAAATATGTGGAAATTAAATAGCACACTCCTCAACAACCAATGGATCAAAGAAGAAAATCAAAAGCGAAGAGCCAGGCATGGTTCTCCCAGTACTCAGGCAGTCTGAGACAGCAAGACTGCAAGTTCAAGCCCAGCCTGGCGACTCAGTAATTTAGCAAAGGCTCTATGTTCAATGGCCAGCACCGCCCCCAACCTAAAAAGACAAAGGAGATAAAACATATCTTGAGATGAATGCACCAATACACGTGGGACATGGCAAAAGCAGCTCTATGAGTAAAGTTTATAATCAGTTTAATTTAAAAAAAGAAACACCTCTAATAAACAATCTAACTTCACAATGCAAGTATTCCAACATTAAAAGAAAGAGGGAAATAACAAAGATTAAAACAGAAATAAATGAAATAGAGAAAAGGGACCTATATACTGCTGCCAGGAATGCAACCAGCACAGCCAGCACAATAAGCCCAGGCAGAGCCCTGGAGGGAACGTGTAGAACCCCCAGAGGCCCACTGCGGGGACACCTGCAGGGAACACAGCGTCAGTGTCACGAAAGCTCAGCCGCACGCCACCGTCACTGCTGCAGTGCCACAGCGCCAGGGTATGGGATCCACCTGGGTCCTCTGACAGACCAGTGAACAAGGGAAGAGTGGCGTGTGTGAGTACGCACACACACTGCCCAGCCTGAGAAGAGAAGGGAGTCCTCCCAGTTGTGACAACACGGATGACCCCACAGGTCATTGTGTGAGGTGGCGTAAGTCACACAGAGAAGGCAGATCCCGCACAGTTCCGCTTGTACCTGGAATGCGGGGAAGCCCATCTCTTAGAAACAGGAGCAGAAGGGCAGTTTCCAGGGGCCAAGGCAGGGCCAAAGGGGGTCTGGGGAGATGCAGGTTACAGGGCACAAAGCGCTGTCATGCAAGATGAATAAATCCTTGGGATCTAAACTGCAGCATGGAGACTCTGCTTACACTTAAAACCCATTAAGACAGTAGATCTTAAATGTCTAACCAACAAAAAGTAAAAACAAGGCAAATCAAAACAAATATGAACCAAACCCGCAAGATGGCCTGTGTGCTAACTCAGCTGCAGTGATTTCACAGCACAAACGTACATCAATTGCATTACACTGCACAACTCGCTCATCAATCAGACATCCAGAAGTTGGTGGGAATAACATCTAAAAGGTCTCCCACGCACACTGTCCTTTTTCTAAAGACAGTAACAATAGCCAGTTATAAAAGCAAAGCTGAAGACTTGATGGGTGCCACAGCAGCCAGAGGTCAGCAGCAGTCTCTTCCGGCTTCATGTTCCTGCGTGGAACTGGACCCCAGAAGCCAACCACAGCGCAGCGCCAGGGGGCCATTCAGGGCCTAAGGCCCAGTCTCTCGGCTGTCTGAGCCCCAGGCTCTTACAGGAGCTCCAGGCCAGGAGTCAGGAGCAGCCACTGAACCAGGCACCCCCACCGCCCTCTGCTGCATGTGCTCAGGCTGGGGCACGCTAACCAGGGTGCCCATCCTCGTCCACCACCCAATACCGAATTTTATAGTCATCTTCTCTGAGAACACTGCCTCCTTTTGAGCTGCCAAGGTATGCTGTCTTTGAGTCTATTGTGGAATGTGTTGCATTACATCGCGTTTGTATGTTAATAAGTTGTCAGCTTCCACACTGAGCTTGGGGAAGCTGTATTGGGTGATACTATGTACCCCCAAGTCCTCATATACTTTTGATGGGGCTGAGTTTGGCGCTTGTGTTCGGTTTGTTGTCTAGAGCTGGGATTGATGATGTGAGTGCTACACCCACCCAGGGGTGGAGCTGAGATACAGTGTAAAGGAGACGGGTCTTCCTCTTGCTCGCTTCCGCGTTTCCGCCCTCCGCTCTCTCACCAGAACCTTGTTGTTTGCGGCCGTCATGAATGGCAGCCTCCCGCCACGCCACGCTGCCTTGGAGTCGACTAAGTATGGACTGAAACTCTCGAGAAACTGTAAGAAATAAACCTTTCCTTCCCTAATTTTAGGCATCAGGTATTTTGTCTCGGCGGCAAGTAAAAAGTAACTAAGACGGGGGCCTCCTCTATAAACGCCTCATTCATCTGACTCAGCCGGGTCAGGGGACACAGTGCAGAGCCGGGTACAGGCCTTTGATGAGGTCCAGGCCTCTGATGAGGTCCAGGCCTTTGATGAGGTCCAGGCCTTTGAAGAGCAGACACCACATCATGAAAAGGCAACACTGACTCAC
The DNA here is from genome assembly GCA_004363535.1 of Dasyprocta punctata. NCBI lineage: Eukaryota > Metazoa > Chordata > Mammalia > Rodentia > Dasyproctidae > Dasyprocta > Dasyprocta punctata. Next base: position 3,717 of record RJWM01039364.1, read on the forward strand.
GGTGACTGCATTTTTCTTTCATTCATCTGAGAAACATTACTGAGCACCTGCTATGATATAAAGGCAGAGGGCAAACCATAAAAACCAGCAAGATCAGAGAGAACTAGTTCAGATGAAGTTTTTCTATACTCACTAAGCTCAGTATCTTCATTAATTCTCAGAATAAAGACACAGAAATACATCACAGTGTACCCACCACCAAACCTGGATCAGTATCAGTAACAAGCACAGAGTAGGCATGCTGTGCCCAGGCAGGGCCCAGCCCGGCGACACACAGCGAATCCCTAGTGAAGGCAGAGGAAGGTTCCGCTGGGTAGGATGGTGTGCAGGAAGTGCTCCTGGGGAAGACGGCTTCTGCTGAGGCCACCCGTGCCTTTCCACAGACACGGTGAACCAGGTCAGGGCACGCCTGCCATCAGATACGCCTGCCAGTGGGCTCCGGACTCCCCTCAGCGAAGGACACGATGGCAAAGCTCTCCTTGGAGGAGAGGGAGGAAGGGACGGCTCTCAACACACAGTGAGCACTCTGCTGCTTGGGGACCCGACTCCACTGCCGCTGATGAGACCTTCCGGACAGCCAGGCTGCCCAGCTCGTGGTTCACTGCAGCCAATTGAACCACCCTGATCTATGCATTTAACACTGCTGACCGACTCTAGTCTTGCTCTACGTGAGCTCAGTATATGCCATAAATAAAAGAATGAGCAATGTAAGACCCCACACAATACTCGGAACCTACCTCACGATCAAAGTCATCTTTGGCAATTTGAACACTGTAAGGCAATCTTAGTTACAAACACATTCCAATGTTTCTATTGCAAAACACAAAGTCAATTTCATTCACAAAACCAAGACATAAAGATAATGTGTAATCAATACTTCCATATAATTTAAAGCTTTAACAGGATATTCAATCTCCCCTTGAATAGAACTTCAATGAACTGTGTCACTATGGAAGTCACTTCTCCGTCATCCTGTTCCCTCCACCACCCCTCGTCCCTTCCCACCTTCACCCCGGGCTTCTGTACGTTTGTCATGGAAAATCTCGGTAATATGACATTTTGATTAGTTGAGAGAGTTAGAGGCATGCATCACTTTAAACTAGAGTTCGGATTAGCAGTCAGCAAACCATGAGGTTAGTAACCGTAATATGATGCTCACAGAGAATCAGCCTGCTAGACCGATTACCATACTAAATGGCTGGTTATTAACTGAAGAGAATCAGAATCAACAAGCAAGAGACTTCACGGAATTAGATCTAATATTCATTACGGCCTGCTCCTCTAAAGCCAGGTGAACGTGCACATTCAACTGCAAAGACTAACGTTTTAAAAGTTGCTTTCCTGCTTCTGAACATGTCAGAAACAAATTACTCTGAAAGGCTGAGGCACACCTAACATGTAAGACGGTATACTGGAAGTTCTCTGTGCTCCAGCTACTCCTCGATTGCTTTGTGAAGCCATGGAAGCACTAGCTTCACAGAAGAGGATGGGAACCCAGCATCAGCCGTGGAGCGGAGCCGCCTGGAGGCAGCCTGTGACTCCTGCCGCCAGCCCCTCAGTGCTGGACAGGGCAGAGCTGGGGCCGCACGCACCTTAGAGGTCAGGCTTCCGGAACAGATGTCCCGGGATCGGCAGCCTATTTGGCCTCCACAGTCAGACAGCACCAAACAAAGGCCCTGGTGTGCCATGCGACAGACCTCCTGTTAGCCTCCAGGGTGAGGAGCCAGGGCCAGTCCCCTCAGAGCGCGTGACACGGCGTGGGAGTGCCAGTGGACACGCCACTTACATGGCTTGGCGTTAGCAGACACAGCCAGGCTCTCTGGCGGGTGCACAGTAGGGTGCCGGCTGTGCTCCCCCACGGCGGGGCCATTGCCGTACTCGATCACCTCCACGTGGCTCAGGGGAACACTCCACTTGAGCAGGTACCGCTGGCCGGCTCCCACGAGGCTCTCCTGTGAGGGGCTGAAACCGCCCTGAGGTCACTTCCTGAACAGTAACTTGACCACATCATGCTACCGCGCGGGAGGGACCCCCTGATCACAAAATCACGGGAACAGTAACGTGACCACATCACGCCACTGTGCGCGAGAGACCCTCGCATCACAAAATCACGGGAACAGTAACATGACCACGTCATGCCACCGCGCGGGAGAAACTGATCGGACTTCCTTCTGTACAGCTGCAGCTGGCTCGGTCATGGAGGCCCTGTCAATGGGAGAGCGAAACCACGTCCAGGAGGATGCAGCGGCCACTTCCCCAGAAGCTGGCTGCATCCAAGGCAGCCGGAAGGGAAGGAGCCGAGCCGCGTGCTCACGGGTAACCTGGCCACGAAAGGAGTTGAGCCGCGTGCTCCCGGGTAACCTGGCCATGGAAGGAGCTGAGCCGCGTGCTCCCGGGTAACCTGGCCATGGAAGGAGCTGAGCCGCGTGCTCCCGGGTAACCTGGCCACGGAAGCGCAGGTGTCTGGGGAGCTCAGCTGGTGGAAAGCATTCTCCCAGGGCTGAGACCCAGCTTGCTGCACAGGCGCTACCCCTAAGCTCCTTCCTCACCCCACAGGGCTCCGGTCCTACCGCTGGGAAGGATTAAGTCGCTGCGCTCCGTGACTGAAGAATTTACTGAGAGTATAAAAATTAGACAGGAAACACGCCCTAAGTGTTTTCTTCTCTTGTTGCAGTGAGGACCATGGAAGCAGATGCGCAGACATGCCCATCTCCAAAGCGGGACGCCACCAGCCTTCTTCTGCACAAAGGCGCAGGGTGACAGGGACACAGCAATGTCACAGGAGCCAGTTCTGTAACAGCCAGGCCAGAGCCATGACCAGACCAACAGGATTCTTCACTGAAGGAAGTGAAGACTGGCTCAGGAGGCGGTGGAGAATCTCGGCCCCTCGACGAAGAGCAGATTCAGCTAATGCCACCTACAGGCAACTGGAGATGCCGAGTCCCCCAGATTTCGGTCACGTGCTCTCAGGCATCCTGTCAGGCGATACAGACTGCGCAGCCTGTGCGAGAGGGTGGTAGGTTCCCTGCCCCCCACACACGTGTGCACACGCGCACGCACACACACGCGCTCTTACCGGGAGCTGACTGTGGCGCACATGAGCACGTCGTTCAGCATGAACAGCCGGCGCTCCTTGGTCTTGGTCATCTCCCCCCGGTCGTTGTACACAGTCTCGATCACGTCATCAGAGCGGATGAGGTAACGGCTCCCGCTGCTGAGGAGCTGAGTATGCGGAACACTGCAGTTACACGGGTGTGCCCGACGCCCCAGGGGCCGAGGCATGTGCTCACGGAAGGTGGGTTCCTGCCACCAGAAACCCCTCGTCCTCCTGCCCACTCCTCAAGGAGGGCCTGGTTCCCAACCTTCTCTTTTCGTGGTTTTTTGAGAGCCTCACTATGTAGCCCAGGCTGATCTGGAACTCATAATCCTCCTGCCTCAGTCTCCTGAGTGCTGGGATTACAGGTGAGCACCACCACGCCAGGCTAGGACATGACTCAAGCTAAATGTTGTACAGTCAGAGCTCATAGTCACTTTGAACAGGGAAGGAAGCCAGCTCCACAGCCAGACACTGGCTGTCCTCGCCTGTCGTCTGAGACCTCCCCAAGTCCTCGCCTCCTTCCTCCAAAGCTCATCCCGCAGTCGGCCTCCGAAGAGCAGGTGAGGGGATTATCCTGGGATTAATTCACTCAAACCCTCCGGTCTCACCTGCCCTGCTGTTCCCTGTCTTCCGGGAAGACTCCAGGCCACTACAAGGGAAGACGCGGCCGAGTCACGCCTGTAACTGAGGCCAACAGCAAACCCAGCACCCCCTGCCACCCTGTGACCTAAACCCACACCTCCGCCTGGCTCTGTGCCATCAGTGCCAACGCCGCAGCCCGGCAGCCTGGGCTCCCACCGGCCTGGGAACAGCAGGGCGAGTGCGGCCTGTGCCATGCTCCTCCCGCAGCACGCACCGACACACCAGCTACAGCCCTACACTCATCATCGGGGAATCCCAGCAACTGCTGCTTAAACTGTATTTCTTAAAACTGTCGGTTAAATTACTGAATGTCATGACCAAGTAGGAAACTGCCCTAAGGATGAAATGTGATTTTAGCAGCCATGAATATCACACAATTACTTAACATGGCTCATCTAAGTCAACCCCTCCCAAAGTCGAGACAGGAAAGCCACGTGGGTCGGTTTGCGGCACAGGAGACCAGGTGGCCTCCAGTGCCCGGCAGCGCTCCTGCTAGGTAACGTGGGGACCAGCAGAGGCAGCTCCAAGTTACTAGCCAAGCACGAACACAGTGTGCTGAGAATAAAATTCGGCTGAAAGGGTTGCTCAGTACAAAGGCCCTGCGTTCAACTACCAGTACGGGAAAAGAGCTTAACCGCCAAGGAGCTCATGAATCTATGAACCCCTGCAAAGGGCATAGCCAACTGCTGAAGTCCCATGCAGCCCCCGTCTTCTACCACCTGCCCACAGCACCCTGCCAGCCCGCTGGACCTCTGGGCTAAGGGGCGTGTTCCCGTGGCTAGGAATGACCGTGGCACATTGGCAGGACGCAGTAATGAGTGCAGCAGGACTGGAAAAAGCTCTCTCCACCTTGTTCAGGTATCTTTCATTTATGGCTTTCGCGATGTGTTTGATTTCACAGCGCTGATCAGCATCTCTTTTTCTTTCGTTTAACTTCTCTGCCAAGGTTTCGAGCTCCGTCAATGCCATCTGAAGGGGCAGCCTGTCGGGGTGTCCTCTGGGGGTGTTCTTCAGCATGTCCTGGGGGCAAGAGGCAGAACAGGCGCTTAGCACTCGCATGCCTCTGGCTGCAGCACAGGAAGGCCAGGAGGACGGCAGCGCCGTCAGTTACCACCGTGGGGGCCGGCGGTCAGCATGAGGGAGGTGGCAGCTGGGCACCACAGGGCTGAGGGCCTGCAGCTCCTCGGCAGAGCAAGCACACCCACCAAGGGGCACTGCCGAAGGGAACACAGAGGCCCCTTCTAAAACACTCCTGCAGGTGACAGCACCACGGTGAGCTGGGCTCTGAGGGAGTACCGCAGCCCAGTTAGACGGCGGTTCCGACACCTGATCTGACTGCCCCGGCAATGCTTCTTCTAAAGCTGCAGCCCCCATCGACACCGGCTGCTCCGTGCATCCAGGCAAAATACACAGAAAAGCTTCAGGGAGGGATCCACACCCTGGACGCTACTCTAGAACCCCGTGAGAGGGCGCAACGCTGGCACTGACTGCAGAGTGGAAGCACCGTCCCCAGCCCTCGGGGAGGACCTTCGGGGCTCAGACCTTGGGGCCGGAAGGACTGCAGGTTGGTGCACACAGCAGGGACCTGGGGTCAGCAGTGAAACTGGAGAACAGGATGCACCTGTGGCCACCACACAACCAGACCTCGGCACAGGAGCTGTCCTTGGGGTGCAACACTGCTTTTCAGACACGCTGCTTTGCACACTGAACAGGCCATGGTGCCGTGCAAACGTGGCAGGGCATGGCGTGTGCACTAGGAAGCAAGGTGCCTCCCCAGCCGCGAGTCATTCACAGTGCTCTGGAGCTCACTGGCAGCGTCCCCAAGGTGTTCTGCAGGGACAGACGCCAAGGTCCAGCACCAAGCGAACCTCACGGAAGCAATGTGCTTTGGGAGGTGACACCACGGCAGTGCAGGACATCATGGTGACAAACACATTGCCCTGGGTGACACCAGCAGGACTGCCTGTGCCGGTCGGGAGGAGCAGCGACTCTGCCTCTCTCAGGCTTCTGTGAACCTGAAACTGCTGCAAAAATACATATTCTGAAAATGAGCCAGAGCAAGCAGCTGAGTCTTCTCCCTCTACCTCTGAAGACCAGGAAAGCCAGCAGCGCTGCTGGAAGCCCCGGCACAGACCACACCAGGTCCAGGAAGGGAGGGGCGGGGCTGCGTCCACTTGCAGAGCAGCACAGGGAGTCGCGTGGCCGCCGTCTTCGCACAGCTGCGCTCACGTGGCACAGCGACGCTGGCTGACAGGGACAGGCACGGTCTGCATCCTCCTCCCTCAGACCCGCGTGTGGCCCACATCCCGCAGGGCTGCGGGGCAGGAGCGTGCTGCCCAGCTCACCCAGGTCTCCAGCTCCACGGGAGACACACTCTGCTCTACACCCAGCTAGCAGCGCACAGACTCCACCCTCGCGACGCACAGGAGCTTCACACCCCTCAGGCTGCACCTCACGTGGAGGCTGACACCTGTCCCCTGTGGAGCTGGAGGTGCCGCTACGGGGTCACAGCGTGACAGAGCGACCAAGGCTGGGTGCGGAGCTGACGCTTGGCCACAGAGCAGTGCGCGCAGCTGGGCTGGCCCTGCCCCGAGAGTCCAGGGACAGACAGGGAGGTGGCATTGTTCGGTGAATCTGTTCCTGGGTTTCCACACCTGCTCAGTCCCTGGCACTGAGGAGCTCATGGTTTCCATGTGATCCTGGATCCCACACTGGACCGTGAGGGAAGGAGCCACCACCTTGGGGGCCACCGTGACCCCATCCTGCCGTCCCTGTGAAGGCACCACCGGCTCCACAAGGGACAGGTGTCAGCCTCCAGATGAGGCCTGTGCTCCTCCCGGGGCAGCCGCGCCTCACCTGCAGCAGGAGGATGAACTGCGGGAACCGCTGGATGGGCTTCATCATCAGGCTGTAGAGCGTGACGCGGTCAGGACTCGCCTCCTGGCTCTGCTGTGGGAAAGGAGGCTGCTCACTGCGGGCAGGCGCAGCCCTCGCCGCTGCCCAGACGTACACCCGATCCCAGCTCGGGAAGAAGGGCAGCAGGAGAGCCCCGAGGAGGGCCGCAGCTTGCTACCCTGTCACCCTGGCCGGCCACAGGCTCCCTGGGGCTCTGGGGCAGTACTGACCCTGGGTGGCATAGCCGGGAGCTGTGGTGGGCACCATGCTGTGGCCGCCACCCTTAGCAAGGTCCTGGCCAACCCCTGAGGAGCAAATCCACCACTTGGCCATGCTTTCTGGTGATGACCGAAAGGCAGAGGACCATTTCCCTGAGGCCAAGCTGGGACTTAATCTTGGTCCAGGAGCAAAGGGGACCACTGTGTTACTAAGACAGAGGATGCAGAATGTCCAGCTGAAATACAACACTGCCGCTGGCAGGAACCCAGGCCCTGAGATCTCATCCTGGGCGGCAGAGGTTTCCAAGAACACAGCCCCAGCCAGGAGAACATGCTCTGCTCCCGAGTTCCAGAAAGGCAGCCAGTCTCCCAAGGGGGATTTCATCTGGCCCAAGCCAGCGGCTCCCCGGCACCTCCTGTGCTGCCGCTGCCACGCCACAAGGCCTCCGACTCTCTCCGTGACTCCCGGAGGAACCCAGGTCCACCACGGGGCGCCTACGTGAGGGCCGAGGGCCCGGGGTCAAGGGTCGCCTCTCCAGACCTCTGCTTGCTGCTCTGACCGAGGGGCCACTCTCCACCCCGGAACCTAAGTGTGGGACATCCTCTATTCTCAAATGGTGCTGGGACGGGCGGCCGAGCAGATCTGGGGCAGATCCTCACTTCCCCTCTGCCCATTCCCCTCTGCATACACTGTGACGGATGGGCAAAGAAGTTACCTTGAGAAAAGTTCATTAGGGCTTAAAATTCACCTGCATTCTCGGCCCACACCAACATGCAGGCGCAGGTCACCCACTGTACTGAGAATGTGCTGCGGAACAGCAGGGGCTCAGAGGCGCGGGCAGGCAAGGCCTCCCTGCAGAGCCAGAGCCCACCACTAGAGGGCGTGAGAGGCCAGCCAGAAGCTGTGCTTACCTTTAAAAACTCGAGAAAAGCGGGCTTCGTGGCACACGTTTTCTTGAGGATGGCCACAGCGGTGCTGAAGTTGTTCACATACTCGCTGTAGGCATCCAGCACCATGGACTTGGAAAACTGAACACGGAACGGAGACAGAAGTGACCCAGAATCCAAGCACCTTCTCACCTGACTCTGAGGATCTGAAACCTGTCCCCTGGGCCTCTCCGGCCCCTGCCTTCCCTCCCCAGGGTCAGTCCCGTCCGTCACTGTGCCTGACTTCTGCCTCCTGCAAGCTGGCTGGGAATCTGTCCTGTGGTCAGTTTAGTGTGGCTGACACTGACGAGTTCTGCTTTCACCCACATCTCAGTTTTTAAAAAAGATTTTTTCCATTCTCAAACACTTCCAGTCAGGCGCAGCAGCGCATGCCTGTGGTCCCAGCACTCTGTGAGCCTGAGGCCAGAGGATTACAAATGTGAGCCAGCCTGGGCGACTTGGTAAGGCCCTGTCTCAACATAAAAATAAAAAGGGGTTGCAGATGTAGCTCACTCAGCAAAGGCCCTGGGTTCAATCTTGAGTATCACATATGCACACAAAAAGTTTCCAAGGTAAATCTTAAGTTATTGTATAGCATAGGCAAGAAATGTAAAAAGCAAATAAAAAAGCAGTTTTTCTTTTTTTTGTCTGTCACAAGGATCCATAAAGGGTATTATGCAAATACGTTAGTAGTAAGGAACTTCGTTTCCTTGTTAGCTTCAAAGCAGACTACAAATTTATATCCTTCGTCCAGCACACAAATTATATGAAATAAGGTTTCCTTTGCATTATCATAGCATTCATTTAAGAACATGAACATTTAAAAAGATCCAAGCTAACACCCCTTGATGGCGTTATCCTACACAACTACAGACAGCCATCTGTGTCACCCATAGCCTCCTATATCCTAGCAGAAACGCAGCCCACACGCAACACAGGCTGTTCACGGGGAGCACAGATAAAAGGACTCAGAACTGGAGAACGCAAACGTGGCTCGGTGGTTTCCAGGCAGCTGCTTCTCATGGCAGGAAGCACCGAGTCGAGCTGTCCCAACACTGGGTTTCTGTGTCTTCCTGCAGGGCCGGAGCTGGGGCCGCGCAGCGATGAGGGAAACGGCCAGGTATTTCCCACTCTTTTCTATTGTTCCTGCACATGGAGGTCTCGGCATGCAGAAACTGAGACCAGGCCAGGAAGCCAGGCCCAGCTGAGGGGTTGACGTGACAACTGCGCAGTACCAGTAAGCAAGCAGAGCCCTTGTTTAGCACGCAAAGCATTACCGGGTTGTCTACTGTTGCTTCCAAGACCTGAGAAAGTGTGCACCTGCAGATCTGTCCGGATACGTCTTTGTCCTCCCCCTGCATGTTCCCCTCAGTTTCCCCAGAAAGTGGCTCTGGTCACCACCCTGAGGGCTCACCGGTGCCCTGGGGACCTAGCCCTGGTCCCAGTGGAGGCCACACGGCACTGCTAAACATCAGCCTGGGGGGAAGACGACACACACGCGGAGCCCAGAGACCACTGGGCGGGCCAGCTGAGTTACCGAAGCCACAAAGACATCACCGATGGTCTCCACGGCATCCCACTCGGCCACACGGCTGGCCAGCGCGATCTGGAACAGGGAGTGGCACTGCAAGATCTCCTTGACACGGTAGAACACCATCCTTAGCTTCCTCTGGCTCAGGATCCGTGGCTCCAGCTCGGACAGCGGCTTCTCGTATTGCTGGGTCAGACATATTAAAAACAGGTAAAAGACCATGTAAGGATCCATTTTGGTGAGTGAGACTTAGTTCAAAACAAATCACGTGGGTTTGATACCAATACACAGGCAAAATTCTTCACATTTGCATATTTTATGTTCATAAATATATACATGTGTGTAAAACCTGTAAAGTTATATATGCACAAAAACAATAATAGAAATGTAGATGTCACATAGTATGACATTTAGGTACCTCCAAAATCCTCTTAAGAGCATCTACGTAGTTTTTTTCACTTTCAACAATGGAACCCAGAATATATCTTCTTATAACCTATTGGAGATTTCAAGATACCATGTTAGAAAACTGGTTTAGGATACATACAGATAAATTTTACCTCTATGTTGAGGCTTGTTGATAAAAACTTTTCTTTTAAATAGTAAGTAAAAGAAACCTACAAAGGCCTTTAAAATATTTTAAATGGTATGTTTAAGTAGCCTTACAGATATAAAACGTATTTTCCTGTTAGCACAATAATATATCTTTTAAACTTCAAATTATAAAGTATAACTAAAGCAGGAAAACATCATAGCATTATAAACAAATTCACTAATGCGACAATAATGAACTGGATTAACCAACTGAATTTCAGGTTCCCAGCACTAAGCTACATACCTCATGTGTGTGTTAAGTATAAAAAAAGTCCCGGTCTTGTTCACAGACTATTAGCAGTCCTTATCTAACATTATCCCACAATTACAGAAAAACAGGAAGCCTGTGGAAGGTGGAGGAATATATTTTATTTATTTTTTAATTGTCTGCAAAGAGCCAGCTATGAGGTTAAGAATGTAGGTGGTTAAAAGGTTCGTGTCATTTAGAGATGCAAAACACCTCTGCACCTGCTACGTCCGCATTTCAAAGACTCGCGTTATTTTCTGGGTTTGTTTTTCATTACCTGTGTAATGAAAGCACAGACCTGTGGCTCACACACATGCGTGCATGGGCACACATCCTTCTAGGCAATCTCCTGCTGATACCATTGAAGACACTGCAGTGCCGCCTAGTGGGCAAAGCGAGCATTTTCCACAGAGGAAATTCCCACAGTTTAAGTAGATTTCAGGGCAACCGAAATTCACATAGGAGTTGTTATTCTCTACAAAAAAAGATTACAAATTCAACCCACAAAAGACAAAAATAAACCTTCCTAGGATATCTAAAGAAACTGACGTCTTTAAAAAATACAAATATCCAGGTATGGCTGGGATTAGCAAAAAAGACACAGGACTGGAGCTGCTTTAGCTCCTGACAGCTGTCGGCCTTCGCGTGACCTTGACCTTAGCTGGTTCACAGGACAGACTGAGTACAGTCGCCACTGTGAAACGATCCCCGGGTCCTCCAGGCCAGGACAGTCTTCCTTCCAAAACTCAGGTTCCCAGAGACAATCCCCAAGCTCCTGAGTCACACTGAGGGTCAGACCTACAAATTCATGCAGAATTCTGAGGTAATAAGAGCATAATAGGTCAAAGGTTCCGAAATCAGGATAAATTAATTTAAAATATAGAATCAACCTCCTGATTTCATGGGCAATGCAGGTGATGTCAGTCCTTTCAGACAGTTAAAATCAACACATTAAACAGCAGCCCTAAGGATGAGTGGGACAGGACAGGTCCCAGTGCTGGTAACATCTTCCTAAGACCCACAAACCCAAGATCACAGAGGACAATTAAATGAAAACTGTTTTTCTGTGAAAAACAGCCAAAGGGATAAAACAGGAAGAAAGGTAATTGTCTTGAAGGTAACAGGACTGCTGGAGAAGCCAGGACAGAAAAAGGGAGCAGCATCGCTGTGTCTGAGGCAGAGGCTTTAGAAGGTTCCATGGTCACCCTGCTTAGTGACCCCCAAACAGGACCCGGTGGGTGGCAGTGGGACCTTGTGTCCTCAGGAAGCAGGACAGTTGTCAAGTAAATGGCAATTTAAGAAATAAACATGGCTTTCCTTCCCCATCCCAAAATTGGGCATGAAAACAACGTTCAAATGCAGTCTTAAATTATGTTGCCTTCTTTCCAATTTAGAAGGGAAAAATAAAAAAGACTTCACAAACATCAACACTCCCAGTTTAACCTTTAGAGACTAAACACCCATGGGGAACAGCTGCCAGCAGCAAAAAATAATCGATGTGAATCACGAATGTAAGGGAGCAAGCTGAATGGAAAAATACAGAAATCCTAAATACTGCTAAATTTTTGAACTCAAGAGTTCAGCCCTCATCTCTTTAGGATGGACAGCGCTAAGAGAAAAAAAAACACTCAAAACCCTTCACATATAGTATTTTCCTGTATCCTCTATATAAGAGGAGAAGTAAAAAATCCTAAGTTTTAGCAGCTTCACTTTTCATAGGGCAAAAGGGAATTAACCATGTTAAGCCATTAACTTGACCATTTGACCAACTGAATCCCAGAGAAAGCCTTGGGGGAGAGATAAGGATATAGAACTCCTTGCGGAAGAGCTATGTCGCATTACACTCTGAAAAACCAGACAAACAGCACGGACTCATCGCCTCACACAGTCCGTAAGATGGCAATGCAGGCTGGAGAGAAGCTACGAGTGTTAAGACACTCAGGCTCAAATAGCCTTCACTGTTCCTACAAACCACACCAGCAGCTGCTACACACTGTCATCCACGCAACACGGCGCTAACCCCTTACACACTCGACACCCTATCCCGGCATCCGCACAGAGCAACTCGTCCCCACCTCCCTAATACCTCATGCCGACTGAGTCGACTCACACGCACCACACCCCAACAACTCTCTTGACACACTGACACCTCTATCCATCATCGACTCACACACATTGTACCGACACTCACTAGGTGCTAACACACCCGACAGCCATGCCGTCTTCTCACACACATTATACCCACACTCACTGGGTCCTCACACACCCCACACCCACGCTGTCTCCTCACACACATTA
>RJWM01039365.1:0-16161 GCA_004363535.1 Dasyprocta punctata
TTTTACAGAAGTACTTTTCTTTAACTCCATCATACAGAAGGAGAGTAGAAGAAAAGTTCTTTCATTTTCTCACCACACACATAAATTGTATTTTACTATAGTGCTAGTGCTGCCAGATCTATAAACCTCAAGGGAATCTGCAGAGTCTTTGCTTCCAACCTTGCTCGTCATTAGAATGATGATCTTGAATGTAATAACTGCCTTATAAATTTGCTATGAGGGCCAACTGAAAAATGTATGTAATGATATTTTCACCTTATCTACAACATAATACCCATGCAATAAATGTTAGCTCCTGTTAGACCATTTCTACAAAATGGTTCAAAGCTTGATTGAAAACTGGTAGCAAAATTTTGTCCTATTTTTCTTTGTGGAAATGTAAATTGATAGACTTATAGCCTGGAATGGTATTTCTCAGAAACTTAATTGAGCTTATTTTTTATTTGCTTTTGTTCATCTCTTTGCTATGCTTTTTTTCTTTTATTAATTCATTTATTTATAAATTGACAGATAAAATTGTGTTTGCTTATTATTGTACAATATGATGTTTTGAAATATATATACATTGCAAATGGTGAAATCTAGCTAATAGCATGTATCACCTCAGTTACCATTTTTGTGGTCCAAATAGCTAATATCCATTCTCAGCATCTTTCATGAATACAATATATCATCACTAACTATAAATTTGTGACTTTGATATGAAGTTTATTCCAAGAAAATAGAAGAAAAAATAAGGGAGAAAACACATATCTCTTGTTTCACAGACCTGTGTAAAGCTATGTTTTTCTTTTGTAAATGGGACACCTTTGTGAATATATACAGCAAAAAGCAGGGTACTTTTTCACTTATGAAAGGACAAGACATTTAAGGAAAAGATTAATGAGCTTAATCAAAATATGTACATAAGTAATGTCATTTAGACTCAGCCCATATTTTTATCAGCATGCTTATTTGTGATGTTAAAATATTACTTGTTCTCAAAGTCCTTCCTGAAATTATCTGATTTTTATTCAAGATTTACAGGACTTTTTTTGTCCTAAACTTCTTTCATGACATTCACAACTGCCTATCTTATAATATGCATACCTGTTAGATTCATTCCTCTCTAAAAATAATAATTGTATTCATATTTCTATCTGTAATGCTTAGAATATAATAAAAATTATTAAATCATAAAATATGATAATTATTGGATAATGTGATTCAGTGTTTAGAAGTTCAATAAATACTTGAGGGTGATGTTTTTGTGAAATATACATCCTCAAGAATGGAATGCATCAATTCTGAAGAACTTAATGTGTGTGACTATGATTACTTATAATTTGATCTTTGAAGGTTATTTCTCATTACCTTTTCCCTGAAACAGAAACTGTAGGAAACCCTCCTAACTTTCTAACAGGTGTAGCTAACCTATATTTCTCTCTGCAAAGCAACCAGGTACTAAGGGTGTGGTATTTCAAGATTAGCAATATTTGACTGTCTCCAGTGTGGACCCTCCTTCCATAGAAAACCAACTTACTTTTAGGGTAGGGAGACTGGAAAGATGAAAGGTTCCTGTTCTGCTGTTGTTTGTTTGTGTTTGTGTTTGTTTTTGCTTTGTCTTTGTGAGACAGGGTCTTGCTATATCATTCAGGCTAGCCTTGAGCTCACTTTGTAGCCCCGGCTGGTCTCAAACTCACAACAATCCTCCTGCCTCAGCCTCCTGAGTGCTGGGATTACACCCGTATGCCACCACTCCTGACTAGGAAGGTTCCTGAAATGTATTACCTTCATGGGAGGTACAGAAAGCATAACAATAAAGTGAGAAAAAGAGGGGTGGTATTAATAGCAATAAAGTGAGAAAAGAGGGGGTGTTAATAATTAGTAATAAATCCCCTGTTTACTGAACTAGCCTTTTTCCTACATGTGATCTCAGTCTTCATAATAGCCCTGGGAAGTAGCAATTACTCTTTTCACCATATAAATGAGAAAGGGGCTTGACAGAATTTAAGACCCTATCATTAAAGCATGCCAGATTGAAACCTATATCTAAATTCAAACTCATTTTATTCCTGCATTACCCAACTTCACATGTGCTTTTCAGGTAAATTTCAGGTCATGCATGTAGAAGTTAATCAGCAGTGCTAAGCATTAGAGAATATGAAATTAAAATGAACACAGCATATTGGGAATATATCTACCAACATAGTAGGCAATAAAAAGTCTATTGTTGGGCTTTGGGAGATAAACAGAGGGATATGATGGAGGAAGAAGGAGATACTTGTCCCTACCACATGAATATAGAGACAAAAAGCATTAGAAAATACACAACAGTCTTCTGAATTATTAATTCATCTGGATTAAAAGTCAGAAGAACTAGATAGTCCACAGTCTTATATTTTGTGAAGCATGCTTTTGTCTACTTTTTCCACAACAAATGGAAACAAACTCAGAAATAAGTACAGTGTATATTTTCCACAAAGTATGTGCAAAAGAAATGTCACCTGTGTGCTTACATAATCCCACATATAAGTTTATCATTTTAATCATCACATTTTTCATAACAATCTCTTCTCTTGAATACAAGCAGTGATGAAAATATATGGTGAATGTTTACATTTTAAAAATTATTACAGTAAAAGATACACTGCCATTCATCACCCCCAAAACACTCCCTTGTGCTTCCAACATGACTATCCCATCATTATTGCCTTTTCCTGAAGCAGCTGTGGAAATCCTCGTGTGCGAGTGTCTTTTACAACGTGTAATAAAAAGTACATTGAATGCTGCTGCTGTGTGCCATTCAATGCAAAGGCAGACCTGCGAAAACATTACAGTATGTCCTCATGTGCCTTTGTCACCAGGTCTAGCTCTGTGCGACTTCTGGCTGTTGCCCAAAGTCAAAATGCTGATAAAAGTAAATGTCTTAGAATCAATTGAGGACTCTGAGTGATCTCTAACAACACAATTAAAGACAGTCACAAATGAATACTTACTGAACTACTTCAGAAAGTATAAAGAACAATGGGATAAATGTGTTAAGGCAAGGGGGAATATTTTAAGGGTCGTTAATGACAATGTGTCTTTTTACTATGAAAAAAATTTTAATGTAGCCATTCAGTCTGTTTTTCAATCACATCCCCTTTATCTCACCCATGAGCAACTTGTTCCTTGGATGAAGGCTTATGTATATGTGTATTTATTATTGCTATGTCCCTGGTGCTGATCACATAATTGTAATGCACTGCTTAATATTTCTCTTATAATGTCTGATAATATTAACTTAGTGACTCTCTGATAAGGGAAGATACAGTGCCGAAAGTTTTGTTGTTAATATTAGTTAAGATAATAACTTAATTTTTTACTTTTAAATGAGAAAAATGTAAGATTACCCTTATCTCTTTCACTCACCTATATTCCAGTATAGTCTAGAGAGAAGCTAATGTACCAGGAGCTAATGTACCAGGTACATAGAATTCCAGTGACTGTATGCCGTTTTCACTGTCACTTCCCTAATTTAAACTGAGGTTTCTCTTTCAGATTTGAATGGGTGAATAATGTGTTACATAAATCCTTAATAGTGAGCAAATTCTCACATCCAAGAACAGATAACTTTGACAGCCTCTTACTTTGGGAATCCTAAGACTTTTGTGGTGCCATGAATGCAATAGATAATGTGACAAGTCCATTTTTTTAATTGATCTAATATTTATCTGTTGAGAGGCTATTAGATTCTTACTCTGGCTCTAGAAGCTGAAGAGAATGAAGATGGAAATACATAAAATTAACATTTTTCCGTTGAGTTTGTAAAATTAAATGCAGAATCTTGATATGAGGACCATTAAATACAACATTTCAAATTTAAGTAAAAGTCACATCAAACTGTCATTTGATGACTCACATGAGTTCTAAGGAAGAAACAACTTCCCTTATTAGGAAATATTAGAGAAGCTTCCAAAAGTCTGGGTTTGACAGAAGTTCTGAATAACCATGAAATAACTGTGAATGCAAATGAAATGAGTAATAACTGACATGCAAAAAACAATAGATACAAATAAGAACAAAATTTATTTTCCCAGTAATAATATATTCTATAAAGTTCTGCAGAGGGGCATTGAGAACATAGTTTGGTTTCCCAAATGAAAGATGTTGAAAGCCAGAAAGTGCTTGAAGTTCATGCAGTACCCATGAGTAAAAGTTTGAGGAGAAGAGTAATGTAACACAATTTATATATCCAAAGATGCTTGAGGAATTGACAGAAACATACATTGAAGTGAGGCGAAAATGCCAATGGAAAAGATGGCCACATACTGTTCCAGTCGGAGTTCAGAAATCAGTGGAATGGATCAGAGTCCTGAAGAAAGCCTGAGGTTCCCCCGGTGGGAGAGGGTAGGTGACGGAGAGTGTAGAGAACATTCCGCGTTGGCACACATAAGTAGAAAGAAGACAAACGGGACGTCCCCAGGCTTTACAGCAGAATAAATATATAGAAGTGTCAGTCTGCAAAATGAAAGCATGAGAGGGTAAAACTAAAGAGCCTTCCAGAAAGAAAGGCAAACAGAATAGCAAAGAATATAGATCTAAACTCTGGAAATATTAAAATCAAAAGTAGGAGATTCAGTGTGAGGAGTAGGAAAACAAAAGCTATTGAAGAGGAAGTGGATTGTATCTAAGTACTGTAGTTTCGGATGGTTTTATTTCGCATCTGTGGAAGAGATTTCATTGAGAGGGTGTGCATGCAAGAAAAGCAAATGGACTAGTGCTGTATTTAAAGAGAGAGGTTAAAAATCCACATAGCACCCTCACCGTAGGAATGCAGACAAAGGTATGATTGAATATAAACTTCCGGGCATGTTTTGACTATGTTGTTTAGAATTATTGTGGGAGTATAAAGTCTGATGTACATTTGCTCGGTTTTAAATACTTCACATCTCAAAAAAAAAAAAAAAGGAGGGAAAAATAATGTTGAATTTGAACCCAAAATCTGAGCATGTGTGCTTTGCGATGATCAGTTTCTTGTGATTCTAATTTTCAGTAATTTCTTCTGGCACTATCTCCTCCTTCCTCCTGGATTGCTTCCTGATGGTGTGCCCTCTATGGAGTGGGTCAATGAGACCATGGTGAAAGAATTTGTCTTCCTTGGCTTCTCCTCTCTGGCTGGGCTGCAGCAGCTGCTATTTGTTATCTTTCTGCTCCTTTACCTGTTCACTCTGGGCACCAATGTCATCATCATTTCCACCATTGTGCTGGACAGAGCCCTTCACACCCCCATGTACTTCTTCCTGTCTGTCCTCTCCTGCTCTGAAACTTGCTACACCTTCGTCATTATACCCAAGATGCTAGTGGATCTGCTTGCTCAGAAGAAGACCATCTCCTTCCTGGGTTGTGCCATCCAAATGTTCACCTTTCTTTTTCTTGGCTGCTCTCACTCCTTGCTGCTGGCAGCCATGGGCTATGATCGCTATGTGGCCATCTGCAACCCCCTGCGCTACACGGTGCTCATGGGACACAGGATATGTGTGGGATTAGTGGCTGCTGCCTGTGCCTGTGGCTTCACTGTGGCACAGATCATCACATCCTTGGTGTTCCACCTGCCTTTCCACTCCTCCAACCAGCTCCATCACTTCTTCTGTGACATCTTCCCTGTCCTCAAACTGGCATCTCAGCAGTCTTATTTTAGTCAGATTGTCATCTTCATTCTCTGTGCACTGATCCTGGTTATCCCCCTGCTTTTAATCTTGGTATCCTATATTCACATCATCTCTGCCATACTCCAATTTCCATCCACATTTGGAAGGTACAAAGCTTTCTCCACCTGTGCTTCGCATCTCATCGTTGTCATTGTCCACTATGGCTGTGCCTCTTTTATATACTTAAGGCCTAAATCCAACTACTCCTCAAGCCAGGATATTTTGATATCAGTATCCTACACTATCCTAACTCCGTTGTTTAACCCAATGATTTACAGCTTAAGAAATAAAGAATTCAAATCAGCTCTTTGTAGAGTAATGGAAAGAACAATTCCTTTGGCACAACATTAATCTGCATCCTGCTCTTTTCAAACTGTGAAGCACAACAAACATAAGGAAAAACTCCCAGAATGAAAATGATTAAGCAACTGAGCTTGATGTTCAGGGAGAGTGAACTTTTATCCCTCATCTCCAAATATAAATTTAAGAAAAATACAACTTCTTGAGTAATAAAATGAATTACTATGATTGAAGATTTTCAATTTAATGAAAAACAATGACAAATACAAAAAAGTGCATGTGTGTTTAGAAATGCTAGACTCTGGAAAATAAGATCTCACCAAAATAGAAAATAAAACTATAAAATAGGGCATAAACCTAACAGTCTTTTCTGGGGACCAAGGAAACTTCTGTCTCTAGATTGTACTCTTTCTGCACGGTTTTTAAATCTATATCTTTCAGTATAGATAAATCACAATTTTGAATGTGACAATCTTTGTAATGTGTCTGTTGCAATTCTGGTGTACTACATACAATAGTTACCCATTTCTGTGTTTGAA
Source organism: Dasyprocta punctata (assembly GCA_004363535.1). Lineage (NCBI taxonomy): Eukaryota > Metazoa > Chordata > Mammalia > Rodentia > Dasyproctidae > Dasyprocta > Dasyprocta punctata. The sequence goes on from RJWM01039365.1 coordinate 6,512, forward strand.
ATGGCTTTATAGGAGGTGATTTTTTTTCCTAAATTTTTATGCACTAAGACAAAATTAATTTTCTCAGGGTACTTTGAAGATATCCCCAGCAGCATAGGTTAAAAAAAAAAGACCAATAATTCACACAGGTTGGCCAGGAAAGGCAAGCTAACCTTAAACCTATTTCACTTAACATTCATTAAATAGGAAGTTCTGTGTAAAGAGCAGTGAGTCACTATTCTGCTTTTGACTCAGGAGTCTGTAGGTGCCTTTGAGGCCAGAACTTGAAATAGACATTTCAATATCTCTCCTTGCTGCAGGAACAAGTGTAAACATGTAACAGATACCATTTCACACTGTTTTTCTTTGCAAAATTCACTTGCAAATAAAGACTTCTTGATTGATTTAATTTGCTTCACAGTGTTTCTTTCACTTTTGCCAATCCCTTCAACAGTGACATATATTTTCTGGGAGTTGGAGCAAACTGGGAGGAAGCTGGATCCCTCATTCAGAGGCTCTGTCTATTGGATGTTGAGCTCGTCTGACACAAACGGTAGCTAGTTTTCTTTTCTCTATGTCTCTGAAGCTTGCAGCTTGCTATGGATAGCACTTGAAGGTAATGGAGACTGTACTAAAATTAATTTATGCAACCACCAAATTATCTTTTTCTTGGCCTTGTTGCTTACCTCAGGGACCTAGCTTATCAAGTTGTCACACGAACAGAAAATTAACTGATAACCCCTAAAATGAAACTGTTTAATATGTTTATTGTTTATACCCAGGCTGTTAGCTGCTGTTTCAAAATGTTACTTCATTTAGAATAGAATTGGGAAGGATATACTATCATCCAGATTATGTGGATGAGAAGTTGACACTCAGAGAATTAAAACGATTTGTCTGCTGATGAGTAGAACTGATACTGAGCTCTCAGGATCTGTTTCCTTAGTTAATGGCTCCAAAATGCCCTCCTGTGACTATTTTCAGATACTATAGATTTGTAAGTTGAGAGTAGAACACACAATTGTTTGTCTTTAATAACCAAAGACTTAAGTCACGTGGCATCTGTGAAAAAGATATACTCTTAAGGTTAGATAAATTGCTTTAAAATCTTTTCCCTTTCAAAAGTTGCAAACACAAATAATAGTTTGGGGTCAGATTCCAGCATATTTGGAAGTGGGCAGAATCAGTGTTAAACGTCAGAATGGCACTGCTGATATTTTTTCCTTCCTCTTCTTTTTTCCATATGACTGAATAATTATTTGGAAGTCAGGCACACCCTCCCATAAGTTAAAACCGAACTTTTTATTTTCAGTTCCTTTACACATTCACACGCATGCACAGGTACACACACACACACACACACACACACACACAGTTAATTTTATCTCTGCTTTCTACTTGCAATTTACAGGAGAGTGGCAAGATTTTAAGATTCAAATTTGCCTTTAACAAGTAAGCAAAGTTGCTTTGACCTTCTAATGAGGCCACTTATTCCAACCGAGTTGCAGATAAATCTGCACTTGAATTTCAGATATAAACTCAGCCAAAAATAATAAATGGGCAGTTGAATTTTCCATTCATAACTATCTATCCTGTGAATGTCTCTTTTGAACACACCATAGGAAGGAGGAGAGGGTCTAAGGCAAGGCATGGAATTGCTGTCACTAAGGATATATTTGTCTTCTGTCAGGATGACCATGTGTATTAAGACAGATTTTCTAAGACATCCTTTAACATTGCACAGATCATTCACAACTGAAATCAGGAGACAGCTCCCATGAACTTCCAGGATACATATCTCCCTCCTTTGTATTAGCAAGTCTAACTTTAAGCTAGGAGAACACAATCCATAAGGCAGTTGTGTCTAGAAACCTATTTAAACTAACATCTGGTCCTAAAAAAACACTTTATTGTTTTAAAAATAATTTAGAATCACTAAGATATATAAAGGTGATGTATTATATTATGAACTTTATAATCTTCTATCCCAAACATCACCTTCATATATCTCTTCATAAATCTCTCTTCTAGACTCTGCTGCCTGCTCCCTGAACCCTATTCATTCTGTTTTATGTTGAGTATTTTATGTCTCTCGTATATTATGGACTAAATCTGAAGTGTTTACTCTCATTTACTGCTTAATGTTACCTTTTTGGATGTGATTGGCTCTAATAGGACTAGGCTAAAAATGCAAAAACACTGGCAGTTATTTCAAACAGAAAGGGTTTAATACAAAGAATCATTTACATAGGTGTGCAAGTTTAGAAGAACAAAGACGAGATATTAAGCAAACTTGCATATTTACAATTGAAGGCAATGGCTATTCTTCTTATGCCTGCCACACAAGGATTTGGCAGTAGAAATCAAAAGTTCAGAATAGAGATTCTGAAGATCTAGTGTTAAAACCTCTCAGAAGGTGGAATAGCCTGGTAATTGATTAAAGAATCCATGGGGTGTGCCAGTGGGTATTACCCAGAGGAATGACATGGTTCCTGCAGGTACCTCAGAGGGAATGAAGTTATGCTGTTCCTAAGCATGTTAGAGCCACACCTGTCTTCTGCTGTTAGGGAATTTCAGCAGATGAAAGAAGCAGAAGCACCTTCTCTCACATTGTTCTTTCCAATTTCCTATAAGTATTAAAAACCACCAAGAAAAGGATTCTAAGGAAATACAGTTTACAGAATACCAGCCCAAGGAAAACAGAACAGTGGGATGGAACAGACTCAACTTTCATTTATTGATTCAAGCTCACTCGAAACTCAGCAGAAAGATCTCCGAGGACTTTCCTCCCCTTAATTGTTTATTTTCTGAGATGATTTTCCCAATCATTTCATTTTGCTTTGAATTTTCTTTTGTGAAAAGCTTTTGGAATCTGATTGTACTTTTTGCCTCTTTGCTTTGTCTGTATTAGAAAAGCTGCGCTTTTCCTTTGATGATTCTTTATTAGTATTTGGAGAAAAAATTCGTAACAAAACATAACACAGTAATTATTCCCAGGAAAGAAAGTTGCATAACTATAAAGCAAATGCTGTATCAGTGGTTGGCAAGAGACTGATAGAGACATCATTGCTTACCACTGGCAATATAACAGCTCAGAATGAAAATATAGAAGAGGCAAACTATAGAATAGTAACCCAGGGGAGTAGAAGGAAATGCTAGATACCAGGTATGTAGCTGCAGTGCTCTGTAAATTTAATAGCAAGTCCTCAAATAGCCTATAAGTGGTATCAATTGAGGATACCAAGAGGCTAGAGTTAGTATGGAAAGTAAGAGTTTTTTTGAGAGTTCAATATATCAGTGTGGTTATGTGAAAAGTGACTGAAAATAATAAATATAAATTATTTAACTCACAATACACCCAGAAATACACTTACCAATTTTTAATCAAGACCTATTAAAATGCAGTCACAAAAAAATCTTTCTGGAATTCATAATAAAATTGAGTGACTATAGAGACACAATTATACACAGATAGGCTGTCTAAAATTTACAGCGGAACAAACAACTGCTCTTAAAACCATTACTCCAATACCTCCACCCACATTCATGAAACAAGTTTCTGGTGTCAAAAAAATTGGAGACCAGTGCTCTATCAAAAGGACAATATTAGAGCAAGCTGGACCCATGAGCCAAAGAACAGAATACAAAATCCAAAACAAATATTAAATTAATGGAAAAAAGCAATTAGTTATGTACATTTGTTAACATTAAAGGTTGCCAGTTAGATGATATTTGATAACTTATTCTAAAATATAGTACATCGGATTTTACCATATTTGCAAAAGTATAGTGAACTTAAAAGAAGGCTTAAATTACCTCTATTCATTGAGAATGCTTTGTCTGCAATAATAAATATGCAAATGATGAGCATAGAAGACAAGATTTGAATTTACAAATAGTGTTATATAATAATATCAAATGGCAATGAATTAGACAAGGTGAAATAGAATAAAATTATTTTTACCAAGGTTAAAATTTTTTTATTTTGTTCCCTTTCCATCCCAACTGTCTCTGCTGGCTCCAATTCTTAATCCTTCCATTTGAAAACACTCTATTTCCATTTTTGTCTTTGACTCTTTCAACCCATTTTTCCTTCCTTCCCTCCCCCTCTATCTCTTGTTCTCCCTCCTATTTGAAAAAGATTTCTCTACTCCCTATTATCTATCCTTTATCTATCCTTTTTCTTTATATTTTGTGCTTCTCATGGAAGAGAAACCATGCAATCCTTAAACTTGTGTGTCTGATTCATTTCACTATTTCATTATGGTTTCAAGGGGCATCTGTTTACCTACAAATGACTGAGGTTTAACCTTCTTTATGGCAGAGAAGTAGTTCATTTTGTATAAATGTTACATTTTCTTTATTCATTCATCTGTTGATTGACTGTTTCCAAGATTTAGCTATCATAAATTTTGCTGCTACAAATGTGGGTATACAAGTATCACTGTAATGGGATGAGTTCAACTCTTTGGAGGCGATTCCTAAAAGGGGAATAGTTGTGTCAAATAGAATTTCTGTTTTTAATTTTTTTGAGTAATCTCCATTTTGATCTCCATAATGGTTCTATGAGTTTACATTCCCACCAACAATGTGTGAGGATTCCTTTTACCCCATAACCTAGCAGCATTTGTTATTATTTGATTTCCTGATAATACCCATTATTTCTGGAGAAAAATGGATTCTCCATGATGTTTTCATTTGTTTTTCTATGAAAGTCAGTAATGTTGAATATTTTTTCATGTGTTTTTTTAGTCATCTCTCTAGTCAAAAATTCCCATTGCTCCCAGTACAGTGTGATGAGGAAACCCGGGATTTTTAGTCTGACTTCTCTATGTTTATTTCCTCTCATAATTTCTAAAGTATTTCTACAATTAACATATTACCCTTATTTTACTTTCTGCAAAATTGTAATGAATTTTAATAGTTCCTGAGAAAAATAGATTTAAAATGGTCATAGTAATATTCATAAATGCCTCTTAGAGCATGCAAACGATCCCTGCTAGTAAAAATAAAAAAATACCTAAAGTAAAAGTGGGAGTAAAAAACACAGCTCAGAAAAATGGTGAAATCAATGAGCCTTCCCAAATCATCTTTATATACAATGTAGGAGTGTAGGTACATTCATGTTTTTTATAAATGCTTGAGATAAATGACTTGAAGATTTCCAGCATCATATTGCATTTCTAGACAATGAATATAGTAGAGGTTATATGACTGTCATTGTCATAATCCAGGTGCATGGCTGAGAACAAAATCTTCTGATCCATTTCCCAACATTATTTCTCATTCAGTTGAATTCTCACTGCATAAAATGTGCAGCCCTGCTGTTCTTGCTAAGACTGACTAACCCACACACTCACCTTGCCTCTAGAGCGATGGGACTGCTATTATACCTCACTGCACATACACCCCGGCATCCCTACTCCAGTGCCACAGGAACCAGTGCTGAGGATGAACTCAATAAGCAACAGGTACCACCATGACCTTCTCACTTTCCACATGGTGGAAAGAACTACATGAAATATTTACACTGAAAGGAAGACATCTTTTCCTCTAGTGATGTAACTCTGTGGCCTAGGAAATTACAGAGAGTAAATGATATTCTTTTTTACATGAAAAATTGACTTGATAACTGAAGGATATTACTTTTGGTCCCAGCCTTCTCATCTCTCAAAAAAGGAAATTAGCTCTCTCCTACTGTATTAGTCTACATCTGCATTTAAATGAAATAAAGTTGAGACTATGTTGAACAGTATTAAGTGTAGTAGAAATGCAAACCATCAAGTATTATTGTTATTTGCTGGTAGTATATCTTCCTGGGTCACTAAAATTTCCATTCCTATTATTATTGTCTCTACTGCTAAATTAATATTGTTCATTAACTCCAACCCAAGAAAATGTTAGATCATATAACTCTTTTCCTTATCAGTTCACAATCAGTACAGATATTTGATGCTGGCCAAAATCTTTCATGAATCATTTAAACTTTTGGTTGCTTCATTCCATTGTCTCCAAGTTCTTAAATATGTAAAACACATTTCTATCACATGATTTGATTTCACTGGCAAGGAATGCCATATCAAAGTACTATAGACAGGTGACTTGACAGAAATTTATTTTCTCTTTCATCTGAGGGTTCAAAGTCCAAGTTCAAGATGCCAGCAGTATTAATTTCTTTGGTTACCTCTCTTTGCTTGTAATGACCCATCTTCTCCTTATAACTGCATAAGATCATTCCTCTTTACGTCTGTGTCAAATTTCTTGTTCTTGTAAGGTCCTAGTCATCATGGAGTAATACTCATTTTAATAACGTTCTTTCAACTTAATTTTCTCTTTAGAGATCCTATTGCCAAATATAGTCATATTCGGGGATAAGGCAAATTGGGACTTCAGTATATGAATTTGAGTGGAAGGAAACATAATTCCACCCATAATATACTCCTTGATTACAAAATGCTCCCAATTCCTGTCAAATAAGTTTTCATTCTTTAGTTGCAGTGAAAAAATTAAACTTTACTCTGTGTTCTCATAGCAAGATTCTTAGTGATGCACTTTGTATTAATTTTTAAATAATAATAAAATAATATTGTTTGAAATAAATTTAAATTATTCTGCAACTTCTTTTCTTCTACAAAAACATATTGCAAACTTCTTTCACCTCTGTATTTATTATTGAACTTGATTCAACTTTTATTGACCAATAGTTGCATGTCATAGTAGTCACCATTTTAAAGTGTTTATTTAATGCTTTTACTACATTCAAAAATTGAAAAATCATCACTACCATTTAATTCCAAACATTTCATTAGCTGCATTCCCCCCCCCAAATATCCCATACTCATAGCATCCCCTTTTGCCCTGAAAACTGCTATTCTAATTTCTATCTTTATGGTTTTGCCTATTTTCTTTCATATAAGTAAAATATCACAATATTTGGTGTTATGTAGTTTTCTTTCACTCAGCATATATTTTCATGGTCCATCCATAGGATACCATGAATAATTACTTCCTTTCTTTTTATTTTTGAATAATCTTCCATCGTATTCATGTCCTGTATTTGTTTGTATAGTCATAGATGAATGCTGATTTATTTTGCTACATACACATATGTATTCAGACCTCTGGGGTGCATACTTAAGAATGAAGTGGCTGAATCACATGGTTACGATATCTGTAATTTTTGAAAAACTGCCAAATTGTTGTCCCTAGGAGCTATGCTACTTTAAACTGCAATCATCAATGTACAAAAATTCCAATTTCTCTACACCCTTTTAAACATATATTTTCCATATTATTATCAAAGTCATCTTTGCAAGTGTGATGTAGTATATTATTGTTGTTTTGATTTCCATTTCCTTAAATACTAATAATATTGACTCCCTTTTCTCATTTGTATATCTTCTTTAGAGAATTTTATCCTTTTCCTCCTTCTTAAATTAGACTATTTGTCGCTTAAATTTTCATTTATGAATTTTAGGGGGTACGGCATGATATTCACTATATGCATATATTGTATTATTTTCAAATCATGGCAATTAACAAATCTATCACCTCATTCATTTCTTTGCACCATGGTGTTAACATTCAAGTTGACTTGTAAAAACTCATACAGTCTGAATTTCACTTGTAAGACATATGACTTACAAGTATTTCTCTCATTTTATAGACTGTCTTTTTATTCTCTTTACAATATCCTTTGAACACAGAATGTAGACAATACATTTGTATATTTTTCTCTGGGTCCTCCTTTGGACCTGATTCTCTTTGTCAGCTGTAACAGCTTATAAGGAAAATAAAGTGGTAGCTAACCTAGTTTGAGCATTTTTCAGAAGATATGTCCTCTTCTCTTAACAATGAGCCTTGTCACAGTTAGTTATTATTTTATCTTATAGATAAAGTTTTTCTGATAATAATATGAAGGCCTAGAGAAGTTAAACAGATTGCCCATGATTATACAATAGAAAGCAATAAAACCAGTATTGGAATCCAAAGTATACAACTTCAAAACTACTCATTCAATATGTGATTTGACTATCTTATAGTTTAGGGATATATTTTTATTGTAAATATTGCTGAAATAAAGAATTGCATACATTTACGCATTTGCATAATTTTATAAGTAATTTTGTAGACTGGAATATTAGGAGCGGCATTGCCAAGTTTGATTATCTTGCTAAAATATGTTAATCTTTTAGCCAACAAATGAGAAACTGATTTCAAAAAAGTATCAATTTCACCCATCTCCAGTAATGCAAGAAAACATAAATTTCTAAGTTTCATTGAAAAAAATGAAGATTATTGTTACATTTTGTGGTATCTATTTAATAAAGGTAGGAGCTGGTAGTCAGTGAATTGTTCCATGCAATTTCTCAGTCTTGGTATTTATGTGAGCTACAATTTCTCTAATCATTGTCATTAGAGATTTACCAATTTTATCAGTAATTTCAGAGAACCAAGTTTTGGCTTTGTTGATATCTGCTGTCTTAATAACTTTCTCATTACTAGGGCACAAATACTTGACACTCAAAAATTAAAGGTTGAGAGGTTTATTTTTGGCTCACAGTTAAAACTCTTGGAGCCAATCAACTGGCTCCAAGACAAAAATGGCAGGTGGAATTCTCTGTCAAAGGAAAACTGCTCATGTCATTATGGCCAGGAAGCAGAAAGAAGAAAAAAGAACTTGAAAGAGAGATTTATCCTTCCAGGTCACGCCCCAGTGACCCACCTCTTCCAACTATACTCCACTTTCTAATAGCAACACAGGTTTATTATTCTTATGACTAAATTACATTCCAGAAGTAAAATTATAAAAATAATTTAGTTCAAGTTAAGGGGACAGAAAAAAATATTTATATGGAAATACTGATTCTAGGATATCTCCATTACATTTCTGAATGTATCATATAAGATTCTTCTTAAATATTTAGTTAACACTTAAAATTGGTTTGCTTTCCATGGGCATGTGTCATCTGTTAAAATTACTATGTGGCCGGGAATGTCTAGGAATTACTAAAAACTTATCATTGATGATAAAAAAAAGTCATGCTTATGGGCCCATGAGGATTTTGGGGGACATTCTTGATCTAAACCATAACATTTTGCCCCTGCCCCCCAAAAGATTCAAGTCCATCTCTTTAAGTAAAATGCATTGAATTCATCTCTAATTGTTGCCAGTCCTAACAGTTGCAGCATTGCTGAAAAGTCCAAGTCAAATGTCTTTGAGATTCAAAGCAAACTCTCAGCTATGAACCACTGTAAAAATCAAAAAGAAAGTTAAATATTGCTAGCATACAATAGATCAGAGTAAACATTTCCATTCCAAAAGGAAGGAATAGAGGAATAGGAAGGAATGGGACTAAAGCAAGACTGAGACAGCAGGATAAACATTAAATCCAGCACTTGGGGCAAGGATGTAAACACTAAATGACTTGGGCAACACACACACACACACACACACACATGCACACACATGCACTCACAGAAACACATACAGCATTGCCACTTGCAGTCCCCATGGCTTCTTAGAATGGATTTGGTCATTGTTTGTAGTTTTCTTCAGCAGATGCTCCATATTCATTACTTGTCCTACTTTGAAAGGTTTCAACTGCACTGTGACCTTAACTCTCACAGCTTTACACACTGCCCTGTCAGAACACACTTCCTGGCCTCCA
>RJWM01039366.1:0-16160 GCA_004363535.1 Dasyprocta punctata
TGACCTTGTGCTTGCCAGGCAGGTGCTTATACCGCTGAACTGTATCCACAGCCCCGGTGGCCAACACTTTTATTCTAAACTGCTTTGCTGTGCCAGACACATAGCAGGTCTGCAGGGAGCTTAGCAGTTTCAGCCACTGGTGTGGCTCCAGTACTAAACCTAGTTTATCAAACTTTGACCTTGCTCCTGACCTTGACATGGAAGGGCTTGCCAGCAGGTGGCATCTATTCCAGTGGTGGTGGTGAGGATACAGGGGAAGGTATACATCACCCTACTGAAGGCTCTAGATCCTGAATCTTCTGGCTGGAAAGGGTAGTGAGAAAGGCAGAGGGAGGTCTGGGAGTTTCCTAACACCCTACCAGTGTCAAGAGGACTGTGACTCCTCCATCCTCCTCAGCGGCTCTGTCAGGATCTGATCCATGAAGCTACTCCTTAAGTGACACTACCTCAGAGGGCACTTCTGGACAGGGTCCAGGGACGCATTGGAGAGTAGCTCTGGGTATGTTGGGTGGGGCATCCTTTGGACACACAGATGAGCCAGGTGATGATAAAATGGCCTCCACACTTTCTGAGATTCCACCACTATACCTGTTCCTGAATTAATGAGGCTTTTCCCCTGTAAACAAGGATGAAGCTACGTGGCAGAAGGCAGGCTTTGGGTGTGAAGGTTTGTGGGGGAGATGCTGGCCAAAGGAGTGATTGAACCTGAGTGTGATATGGAAGAGACTTGGGGAGGGCAGCACTGCCCATGCCCCTGGAACGCATGGTTAGAGTTTAGAGCAGGATCTGCAAGATGACAATCAGCAGAATTAAGAGCAAGTTACTGTCAGAGATGATCGCTTTGGCCGTTATGTCCCATCTAGCCTGGTAAGATTGCCTAAACCGGGTCAACATGTGTCACACAACAAACCACCCCATTCCGACCCCATCCCCTGACAAAAGCTCCTACACAGTACATTGCAAAATGCTTTTCTTTTACGTCTTTTTTCTCCTATCCTTGGGTTACAAATAAATAACCACAGAAATCTCAACTGTTTGCTGTTTCCCTGAGGCTGTCTTATGCCCAAGAAGTTCTGAGTTCTGTGATTAAATCAAGTCTCCTCTGAATAGTCTTTCTCATCCTCTGCATAGTTCACACTGTGACAAAGGTCTGACAGACACGTATTCCTTTAAGCTCTGAAACATTGCTAAGGGTTTGCCCTCTCTGATCTGTTTTCTCTTGAGTAGAGTAGTCATTCTAGATGCCTTCACGGGGGCCTCTCCCTCGGTTGTGGTCGCCACACCCTGATTCAGGGTGTTGAGGAGAGGAAAGTGAGAAGCCTTGGGCCCTGTGATACAGGAGAGAAAATATCACAAAGTGAGCACACTTTATGGAGAGTGGCTGGACCGCAGTATACATGTTTGATGTAAACTAAGTGGTAGTCGGTAGCGTGTTTTGTGTGGCATACATGGCACGTGGTAGAAGGACTTTATCTGTAATCCTTACATGGAGGAGAGTACTGGGTCACAGGAGCTTGGTAGGAACTCCCGGTCCCTTTCCTTCATTTCCTCTTCGAGGCTCCCTTCTTTATGGTGTCCTCCTGTATCCCTCTCTAAGGTCCTTGTCTGATATCCATCCCACTTTCCAGATGACAAGACTGAGCCCAAGAGGGCTGGTCTGCAGCAAATCAGAGCAAAGATGGGGCAGAAAAAGAACTCCACTCAGGGGCCCCTGACTTTGCTCTCTGCTTTCTAGACCCTGGCACCAAGGGCCTTCTTGTCTTTCCCCTACTGTATTCCCTTCTCCTTTTCTCTCTCCTCTGACAGTCAATGGAGCACAACCTCCAGAGGTGCCCTTGCAGCTGGGCTCTTTATCTCTCCAATCTGACCTGGGCAATCCCCTGCAGGAATGGATCCTCTTTTTCTCTTGTTCCTAAATATAATGTGTTTGCCTGAGGCTCTGGGTTCGTTGGAGGCAGAGCTTGAATTCTTGCCACACTGTGCAGCTGGTAGGCCAGTGGCTTCCACCCCTGAGCCTCTGAGTTCTGCACTGAGAAATGATGCATGCAGCCCTTCTAGCCCATATGCGAAGAGGAAGATGATCTGGAGCAAGTCTTAGGTTGGCCCTGGTCTAGCTACTGAATTCTCCACTTCATGTTTCTGTCCCCTACATCCTGGCCTTGGGAGGGCAGGGGCAGCTTTACATCTGGGGACTCACAGTCACCTTTACCTCCACCAACTTGCTCCTGGTTCATGTGGAAATTGCTAAGTCCAGAGGACCTGAGTTCTTTGTTGTGTGATCCCGGGGTGGTTCCTCTCTGTGACGGGATAGCCCCACCCCCATGACTCGGCCACTTGTCCAAGCAGAAAGGAGGCAGCTGGGCCTGTGGGGATGGGCCGGTCATGTCCTTTCTGGCTTCCCATAGCTTCCCCCAGGGCAAGAGACAGGGTTAAAAAAGTCCCAGAGAAGGAGAGAGAAAGTCGAGGGACAAGCTGCTCTTAATAGAAGGTAACAGGCTGGGTATGTTGGGGCTGGAATGCCCTGTCTGGGGAAGGGCAGAGTCACTGCCAAGGACAGGCAGCTCCAGGAAGTGTGTGGTCCAGGATACTGGTAGTTCTAGGTAACAGTTCCTAACCACCGCTGTGATTCAAGGGTGTCAGGAGTCTAATCATTCTCTCCCTTTTTCTCCTCCTCTTCTTCTATGTCTTTTTCATCATGCTTCTCCTCCTCCTCCTCTCTCTTTTCCTTGCTTCTTCCCTGAATTGCCCTCATTCTCCTTTCCCCATTCATGCCTTTCTTACAACTCTCACAGACTCTGCCTCTCTGCAGTGTCTCTGAAGGTCTCTGCCCCCTTCCTGGGCCTCAGAAACTCCTACTTTACCCTCTCTGTCTTGCAGGATGACACGGCTGAGACAGTTCTGGCTGGGACTGAGCCTGGAGGAAGCCTTCATTTTGCTGCTCCTGACACTCATTTGGTCCATCTGGCTCATGACTGGAGTTCTGAAATGGATCTCCTCCTTTTATGAATACTATTGTCACCTCCGCTCTTTCCCTCAGCCCCCCAAAAGGAGTTGGTTCTTTGGTCACTTGGGCACGGTGAGTGTGGCAGTGGTGTGGGCCATCAGAGTGGATGGATTCCTGAGGGGTCAGGAATAGAATCAGAAAGCTGAGTGTTGATCAGAGGGCTGGGGTCTAGGACATCAGAGAAGCAAGGGAGGTGTCCTTTTCTGTCGTGCGTGGCACTCTCATTTGATAATTGTGCCATCCCAGCCTGTTTCACGTTCCTGTCCTCCCGTTGGTTGGATTGAGGTGAGGCCTGGTTTCTCTCCCTTGGTGCACATGAGAAGATCCCATGTTGGGCTAAATAGAGTGAGGACTCCTTATTTTCCCACATTCTCCACTGCTTGAATTGATGCATCTTGAGGAGCCCTGTCCAGGGTCTACTTCCTGTCTGGATGGTGTTTTTCTGTCAGCCCACCTCTGGGTTTCAGGTCTTTGGTGAGAATGAAATTTGATCTTTCTATCCAGCGTAGCAACATAGCTGGGCCCCCAGCGGGTAGGTGTAAGCTGACTCCTCCGCTTCCATTCCCAGGATAGCTTTCTCTTATCTTGCTCTTCTCCCCAAGATGCCTCAGTCGGCCTTCTTGCCCAATCTGGATAAAAGCTAGCTGCTCAAGTCTTCCAGAAGCCTTCCTTGACCTCATCCTGAAGGGCACATTTTGAGCTTCGCCTTCCACCTGCTTACCCTTTTGAGGGATGTGGCTTTGGTGGCTTCACTTCCAAAGGGGCAGTTGATGAACCTATTCCTAGGTTCAGTGAGATATTGAACTTAGGAAGCTTTGTTTCAGAGTCTGGTGGGCAGCAGGTATTGATGGCTGGGAGCTGCCTCCCTAAAGGAGAGCTGGAGGTCACATCTTTCTTTCTCCTGGGGTTTGAAAGGTCCATGGTATGAAGCAGCTTCTCTCTGGGAGGAACTGGCTGTGGTGTGGACTGGTCGGGACACGGAAGGATGAAAGCCAAGCCTTAGGACAGGTCCGAAGGCCATGCTGCTGCCCTTAATCTCTCCTGATTTTGACCTCCCCTGGGTCTGCATCTTGGGCTAGAGCTGCTTGTGGCAGGAGAAAACTCTTCTCAGTTCACGAGGTATATCACTGTGGGCAGACATTTCTCTTCTCCGTGTTCCCTGGGATGTACCACTGGAAGTTGTAGATGGCTCTGAGGGGAAACAAACAAAAGGAAGCAGGGACTCTTCCAATTCTTAGAAAATCTGGCCATTCATCGTACATGCTGCATCATCTCCATAGGCTGAAGAAGGGCACTGCTGTGGCTCCTGAGATTGATTATTATTTAGTGTTTTCCAGAGAAACAGAAACAAAGAGTATCCACATTGTCATGCATCATTTAACGATGTTGACACCATCTGAAACTTTGTTGTGGCGTGATTTTTCTCCTTGCAGGACACATCATAGAGTGCATCTTGCACATACTTAAATGATCTGTCCTACTACACACCCAGTCTAACCTATCGCTCCTTGTATAAAAGCTGTACAGCATGATATTGTTCTGAATATTATAGGCAACGTAACACAATGCTATTTGTGTATATAAAAGCACCTAAACTTAGAAAATGTACAGCAAAATACTAGACAGCAAGGAATTTCTCAGCTCCATTACAATCTTATGAGAACACCTTCGTGTGAACAGATACATCATTAAGTAGCACGTGAGTGTATATAGCATCAAGTACACACACATGCACATACACACACATATAGACAAATGCATGCATATCTAGAAACCCAGAGAGAGAGAGAGAGAGAGAATTATTATGGTTTTTAGGTCATGTAATTATGGAGACTCAGAAGCCCTGCAGTATGCCATCTGCAAGCTGGCGAACCAAAGAAGCTGATCATATTTTTCGTTTAGTCTGAGTCCAGAGGCCTGAGAAGCAGGAGTGTGTGGGGTTGCTCTACGTCCCAGAGTCTGGAAGTTTGAGGGCCTGGAGTACTGATGCCTGAGCATAGAGAAAATGGATATCCCAGACCCAGAGGAGGGCTTGCACTTGCCCTTCTTCTGCGTTTTCATTTTATTGGGACCCTCGATGGATTTGGTTATGTCCCCCATGCTGGGGGCGGGGGTGTCCCTTCCTCAGTCTATGCTTGCCAATGTGAATGCATTCTGGGGACACCATCACAGAGAGCCCAGGAATCTTATCTCACCAGCTCTCCAGGTGTCCCTCGCCCAAGCTGGCATCTGCAATGAACCATTTCAGGAACAGACCACCAATGCTTTGCCTGCAGGTGCCTCCCACAGAGCAGGGTTTGAAGGATGCAGCTCAGCTGGTTGCCTCTCACCCCCATGGCTTTATGATGTGGATGGGCCCCACGATGCCCGTCATCGTCTTGTGCCACCCTGATGACGTCCAGTGTATCCTCAGTGCCTCAGGTAGCCATGCGGAGCTCGTGGAGGTGGGCACCACGGTTCATCCCAGCCCCTCCAGTGCCACACCCCATGCCTCTTTGCAGCCCCTGATGTACCCTGGCTCCAGCTTCCCTCTTCTCTCAGCTTCTTCTTCTTTCTTTCATATGTTCTCCAGCTCCTTGCCACTCTCTCCTTCCCCAGTGGCTGTCCCCTGCACCTATTGTGACTCTGGAGTGCTGGGTGCTCAGTGGGCCCCAGAAGACTTCAAAAGAATATACAAAACTTCTCTGTATGTTCATACAAGGTGTGAAAGTTTAAATTTAAATTTTAAACTTTATTGCATTAAGATTCACATTGTTATAAATTCCCTTCTAACCTCCCCCCCACCTTTGAACACACTTATCATCCTCGACACTTTCTGAAGCACAAAGTATACCCCTGGGGGAAGAGTTCCACAATGAGGTCTGAAGAATGAAAAAGAAGATACAAAGAGGGGCAGGGGATGCAGTGGTCATTGCTAGCATCTGAGAGCCCCTGAAGAGCTCGGTCTCAGCCTTGCTCACCCCAAGACCCAAGTGTCATATCTGGGATTTAACCTAGGCCAAGGACATTTGGGGGCAGGTCCAGCTTGTGTTGGTCTTATCTGACCTGCTCTTTGACCATATCTTTGTCTCTTGCTGTTCACACCTGAGCTATATTTGAGACTGGTCTGAGGTCAGAACCCAGAGTTCTTAGAGATGACCAAGACCCGCACTCAGTCTTGTGTAAGTTGGGTATTAAGGTTTATCTAGATCATGTTTGAAGCTCACTTATGTCACATAATGGCCACATCTGGGATAATAATGGGTCAATATCTAAATGCTGTGTGTGGGGGGCTCACTGAGGTCTTGTCAGGCCTCTGATGCTTGTGAGAGCATGTTTTTTCCACATCCAAATTATTTCAAGGATAAAATTAAGAAAAGAAGAAGAAAAAAAACCCTACAATGATATTACAAAACACATCAATCAGGGGACAACAATGGTGCATACATTGTGCATTGTCATCTCCAAATCCTTCACCCAGAGCACAAGGCATCCGCATTCAGTTGTCCAAGTAATACCAACACAAACCTTTCTACAAGAGCATGTTATGCCATGTTGTGGTAGGTCATGTTGGCTATGATTGCATTGGGACATATAAACACATGTGTGTAAATGTCTCATATCCCACATCTCTATTAGAATTCAGAGAGTGCCACGGTGGAAAGCATGCCCTAGGTTGACACGAAGATCTCTGTCGAGTGTTTTGCTGTAAGCAGGTGTGGCAGAACATGTTAGATCATGTAGCAGCCATATCAAGACATACTGGGCATGTTGTTCTATACTAGGCTGTGTCCTCGCTCTAAACTGCCGCATAATGTGGTTGATCTTTCACCTCTCCCCCCACCCTCTGTCCCTGTCACCCATCCTGAAATGCTGGGCTTGGAGGGAAAACAGGCAGGCCCCTAGCTGTGACCCTCCATCTCATCCCTCTCCATTGCCCCGATGTTCTCTTTATGTCAGTTGAGTTTGCAGTCAAGGACACCTTTGCCTACAACTTCCTGAAACCTTGGCTGGGTGAGTATCTGTGGGTGAAGGGAGTTGGGGACCACGTGGAGGTTCAGGGGAAGGTGCTGCCCTTTGCCCATTTCCCATGGTTGCCCCAACAGGGGGCGGGCTCTCACTGAGTACTGGTCACAAATGGAACCACCACCGTCGTGTGCTGACACCCGCCTTCCATTTGAACACCCTGAAGCCCTATGTGAAGGTTTTCAGTGACTGCACAAACGTCATGCACGTGAGTCCCTGAGCCCAGGGTCCTCGCCCCATCCAGTCCCTCACCCCATGCCTCCAGGCAACTCCTGAGGTGCGCTGACAGACAGATCTGGCCAGCAGGCCTGGTACTGATGGGTTGCTTTGAGGACATTGCTCTTCCTATCTCAGCCTTCGTTTCCTCTTTATAAAATGGGGCAAAAATCTTTACCTCAAGATGTAATGGGCTCATGTCCCTGGCACAGGGTAGCACTCAGGAGGCTTAGTTCCCACGCCTCTCTCAGAAGTCCTGTGAGCTGAATGCAAGAAGGATGATCACATGGAAGCTATGGCTGGGTAATGGGCCGCTTCTAAACATATCATTTTAAAGAAGCAAGGGTATATAATTGCTAACAAATGTGTAGGTTAGTTTTATGGTTTTCTTTTTCTTTTTTTTTTTCTTTTTTTTTTTTTTTTTTTTTTGGCATGGGAGATCGAATTCACAGCCTCGCACCTACCAGGCAGGCATTTAAGCCATTGAGTCTAATTCCCAGCCCTAGTTTTTTGAAACAGAGTCGCACTATGTAGTTCAGGTCGGCCTTGTGCTCACGTTGTAGCCCAAGCCGGCCTCCAACTCACAATGCTCTGCCTAGCTCAGCCTCCCGAGTGCTGGGATTAAAAGCATGCACCGCCACACCTGGCTCAATTTTCTGGTTTTCCTCATCACGGAAGGCATCACTCACGTGTATTATCTACTGTGGGTCTGGTAGGTCGCTCTGCTGGTCTGGGCTCAGTTCTCTCCCATATTTAGGGAATTTGGCAGACATCAGGCTGATTAAGAATGGCACCAGCTGGGACAACTTCCAGAAGAAATGGAATGGGATACTGGGTAGCATGAAGTTGTCTACGTGCTTTTCTCCCTTTAGAAGACATCATATGATTGCTTACATGGCAACAACTTGGGAGTGAGAGGAAGGCTAAGTGTACTGGACTAAGGACCTCCACACTTACAGCACATGGCTGTCGTCAAAGTCAGAAATATGGGGAGGAGAATAGAGTCCACTTCTTAGTGTAGTTGCTGAAAAATCACAATGCCCAGAGGGTAGATACAGGAAGAAGGTAAGAACTGGAGGTGAAGGCTTAGTGAAGTGCTTAGCACGTTTTCCTCACTTGCAATGTGCTAAGTCAGCTTGTGACTGTTTCATGGATTCTGCCAGAGGACTCCAGATTACTGCATCAGAGACAAAATTGATTATTCATGGCACCGCAAGCAGCATGTACTTTCTGTTGGCTTTCGGGCTTCCTCCAAGACACCCACATCATATGAAGACAATAGATCTAGACATCGCTTGATGCCTGCACTTGTGTACATTGCAATACAGTGGATGAATCTTGGTTCAAATAATCTGCTTTTGTAGCAAGCAGAGCAAGATTGCTGAAAAGTGTCCCTGGGAAGTAAAACCATCATCTTTTGAATGTCCTCTCTAAATACAACTGAGAAACTATCCCAGATCGAGAACATCAAGGGAGTGTGTTTTTTGGCATATCCAGACAGGATGATCAAGACCTACAAGGAAGTATCTGTCCTGGTGTAGGGATGTGTACCAATCAGTTTACAACACTAACGATGTGGGAAGTCACCATTCACTGAGCAGAGGAAGCATTTTTAAAATGATGCCATTGGAACAATCCCATAATGCAACCTGTTGAATGTAACTCTCATGCCACATAAGGGAGAGATTTTTTTCCCCATTAGAGATGGAGACCTGCACGGTCACACAGATTCGTAAAATTTATCTAGTTCGTAAGTGAGGTGAGATTGATGGAGCACATGTACTATCCTGATCTATTGAACACCAAAGCAGGTCAGCTTAACAGTAGCTGAAGATTTGACAAGGTGAGATGGAGGAAAGGCAAGGAGATGACAAGGTCACACACAGTGTGGGAGGCACAGCTGAGACCTAGACTCAGGGCTCCTGAATTTCCCCTGATCCTAAATTTCTGTTTTCACACAAGCCTGATTCTCCTGGGGGCAGAGGACCAGCAGTATGCTTCGAGTCCATCCTGATGATGAGGGTTTGGCAGGGGCTCGCAGGAGCCAAGGCTCAAGGAATTCCTGATCTGTTTTGTGTCCAGGCTCAGTGGCAGCGCCTGGCCTCAGAGGGCAGCAACCATCTGGACATTTTTGAGCACATCTGCCTGATGACCTTGGACAGTCTGCAGAAATGCATATTCTGCTTCAATAGAACCTGTCAGGAGTAAGTCCTTTTCCTGGTCTGGGAACCTGTGCCTTGCATATAAGAGAGAAGGTGGGGAGGGAGGACTGATCAAAGGAACCAGAAGAACTCCCTGGAGAAGGTGGGTCAGGCCTGGGCATTGAATGATAAGGAAGTAGAGAAGTCCTTCCTTATGTGTCCTTTGAGTAATGACAAAGGGGTTGTAATGAGAAAAGTATGTGCAAAAAGCTGCACGGTGCAGGAGGTACCTTGGAGATGAGATTGGAGAGGTGAGTGGTGGCTGGATCTTAGAATATTGAAAACCATACTGATAAGGTGATGAGAGGCTTTTAGAAACCGTGGAAGTATTTAGAGGTTGTGTCAGGATTGTGTTACCATGACAAAATATCAGAAATACTCCTCATAAGTGGAAGAAATTCTTGTTTGGCTTAGAGTTTTACCAACTTCAGTCAATGGTTCATTGACTTATTTGCTTTTGTAGTTTTAAAGCTGTACCTTATGATGGGGTTGTGTATTCCAGAAAGGTGTTTACCTCACAGGAGTCGGGAAGAGAGAGAAATAAGAAATGGTGGGTGCACAGTAGCCTCTGAGAGACACACCCCCAATTATCTAACTTTCCTCCATTTTGCCCCACGTTCTAGAGGCTCCACTACATCCCCATAGCACCACCGACTGGGGATCCATTCTTAGACATATGCTCCTCCTGGGGAGACTTCCTCACCTTGGCAGAGCTGATGAGGGGCATGATCAGATCTGAGCTCTGTGGAACACTGACTGACATGTAAACCCTGGAGACATGGACCAAGGGGGCTATGGAGTTTGGGGCCCAACGACTAGTTACAAGAGAATGAGGTGTGAGATTTGTGGTGAGTTTCAGGAAGGAGAAGGCATAGGAGTGGATCCTGGGCAGGAACAAATGGAGAGAAAGAATGCATACACCGTGTTCAGAGTGCTGAGAGGATAGAGGAGACATCTCACGGAGATGGGATGCTGGCAAGGAAGAGGCTGTGGATAATCGCATCCCCACCACGGATCTGCAAGGCCATTTGCTTCAGGATTCTCAATTTCCTGATGTGACCTAGCTCCAAGCTAAGGGTGAGAAGTGATTCTCAGGTTTCAAGAATGTGAAGTTTTTTGCCTTCTTTCATGTCCCTCTCTTACAGGAAGCAGAAGGAATATATTTCCACCATCTCGGAACTCAGTGCCCTTGTGACAAAAAGGATCGATCAGCTCCACCTGCACAATGACTTCCTGTATGGCCTCACCCGGGATGGGCAGCGCTTCCAGAAGGTCTGCAGCCTGCTGTATAACTTCACAGACACTGCCATCAAGCAGCGGTGTCTCACTATACTCAAGCTCAAGTTCAAAACTTTTAACTTCATCGATGTGCTCTTGCTGACTGAGGTGAATTCTCGAGAGGTAGACATGGGTCATGATGTTAAATGTTAGATCCAATAACTTAGACTTGATTCTCCAGCATTGGGGATTTATGGAAGTTATTTGAGGGAGGAGGGGCCAGCCAGATAGATTTTAGAGATGACTCTGGAATTCAGAGATTGAGGGACTGTTAGATCGAAAACCACTAAGGACCTGAAGCTTTCCTTTACAGACAAGTTAATAAGTTAGACTGTCACAGTTTCATGTGTAATATTTACAGCATCTCTCTCTATAGCTCTATGTATGTCAACAAATGTACCAAACTCTTTGATCAGTGATAACAGCAGCCAGAGCAGGACTCTTGCAATTGTTCCCCTTCCTTGGCTAATGCAGTGCTTTTACCTGCATGCGCAACAGGGTCTACAAACCTGGAAAAAGGGCTGCACATTGTGAGTCCTGGAGCTGGTATAGAGCAGCTAGATTATCTGCCTCTTCTCTCTAGGTAGATGGAAAGAATGGGAAAAGCGGGAGAGGGAAAGGAAGAGGGAGAGAGCTTCGTTCGGGAATATAAACAAGTTCATTCCAGTGCAGAGGAAAATGCCCATAGGCCTGCAAACCAAATGCCTCTAGGGCAGATGAGGCAAGGTTGGATATGTTACCTGAGAATGTAAGCAAACGTTTTCAGAATAGTTCTTCTTCTTTTTTGATATATTTCTTTTTCTTTTTAAAAAATGTAGATTATAGATTATTTACAAAGAATCAACATAAAAACCAATGGAACAGATGAGCAGGTTTAGCGAGGTCATGGTACAAGGTCACAAAGCCATATACAGAAAGCTAGTGTTGGCCTATATACAAGCCATGAACAATTCAGAAGTAAAACTGTAAAAGCACAAGTTACAACATCACAAGAAAGCTTAAAGTAACACTACTGCGTAAATCTACAAAAATATATTCATTATCTGTATCCTAAAAACTATAAAAACTGATAAAAAGTACTCAGATACAACCTAAATAAGTGGATAGAGACTATGTATGTGAATTGGACAAATATCAAAACATTTATTCTCCTTAAACTTATCTATAGGTTCACCTCAATATCTACCAAAATCTCAACAGAATTCTTTTTTTGTTTTTCAGTGAAGGGAGGGATTGAATTTACTTTGAACAGGCCATGTGGATGACCAAGGAGGCCATTGTGCTTTTTTCTAAAAGACTATCTTAACTATTTTTATATGCATATACATGAACATATACACAGTTTTTCTTTCAGTTTGTCACACAAGTGAAACAATATGATGCTTGCACGTGTGACTTATTTATTTCACTAATAAGTATATTCTCAAGGTGCATCCATTTAACTATAAAAGTGTCCAGTTTATCATTCTTTATAGCTGAGTAGTATTCCATTATATAGAAATACCACAACTTTTTTGTACATTCCTCAGTTGATGGGCATTCAGGTTGGTTCCAAGATCTGGCTATTATGAACTGTGCTGCTACAGAATAGTTCTTCATATTTACCTTCCAAGATAAATTTTCACTTACTCATTTTTTAACCCATATTGCCACTAATTTTTCCTCAGAAACCTCTCACCAAATGGAAAACTAAAACTATTAGTGGATGATTGATTTTCCAATCAAGGATTCAAGAGGAGTTAAGGAAGCCAGGGAAGACACCTGTGGGATGGGGACTCCGGCTATGGCAAACTGATAGCCAGCTTTTCATTACCGTGAACAAACAGCTGGGGAAACAACTTTTTTGTGGTGTTGGAGGCTGAAGCCAGGGCCATCAAACTAAGTTACAGTCACAGTTTATTTTAAGTTTTTCATTCTACAATAGAATCTCACTAAGTTGCTCAGTGTCCCAGGCTGAGCTGAAACTCACAATCCGGGTTTATCCTCCAAGAGTTCTGGAAGGACAGGTGGATAGGCCACTATAGCCAGCTAGAAAAACAGCCTTCCAGGCAGATGATTTATTATGGGTCACAGTTTTTCTGCGTGGTCAGCTGGTTTCATTGCTTGGCCTGTGATGAAACAGAAACATGATGACCCAAGGATATGGTGGAGGAAAACTGCTCATCTCTTGGCAGTCAGGGAGTAAAGATCAAAGCCAGAGATGAAGGGGCTGGCCACCAGATACAGTCCCCAAGTTCACACACCCAGTAACTGCCATCTTGAAGTAGATCTTGAATTCCATTTCCATAACCTCCCAGTAATACCATTAAGTTATAAACGTGGATTAAACACGCAAGACTTGTTGGAGACCATTTTAGATGAAAGCAAACTAGTTACCAAGGGAAACCGAGTGGTGTGAGAGGACTTGGGTTTCTATGTAGGTTTCTCGGAAACCCTGAGAGCTGGTGTGATTCAGGGGTTCTTGCCTTCTCTCCAGGATGAACATGGAAAGGACTTGTCACTTGAGGACTTGCGAGCAGAGGCTGCCACATTTATGTTTGAGGGTGAGGGTTCCACTGTGGGTCTGCAGATTTCACATGGGTCTCTCTCTGTCTCTGGAGGATAGTGGGTCCTTCATGGATTTCTCTGGGCTGCCTACCTCCCTCATCTCCGTTTCCTCCCTGAGGGGTCTCAATGGGTGGGCGCTGTCCACACAGTGGTGCTGAAGCAGTCCAGAGACCCAAGGCTGCTCTGTTGTTGCTCAGGCTACTACACCACAGCCAGTGGTCTCTCCTGGGCCCTGTACAACCTGGCGAAGCACCCAGAATACCAGGAGCGCTGCCGGCAGGAGGTGCAGGAGCTCCTGAGGGGCCGTGAGTCTGAAGAGATTGAATGGTGAGTTTGGTCATTGTCTTGGTTACTTTTTTCTCCTTGCTGACACAAAACACCTGTGCCCAAAATTAGGGAAGGAAAGGTTTACTTCCTACAGTTCTTGGAGGTTTCAGACCATACTCAGTTGGCTCCAAGGGAGCGTGGCGTGGCAGGGCAGCCATTCATGGCCACTGCAAACAGCAAGGTGCAAACCTGCAAGAGAGGGGAAACATCCCTTCTTCCAGCCCTTACATTGTATGTTGGCTCCACCCCTGGGTGGGTGCAGCACTCACACCACCAATCCCAGTAACTGACAACAACCAACCATGAATTCCAGACTCAGCCATGTCCATGATTACATGAGGCTTGAATGGGGGCCATCTGACCACACCATAACAGTCATCATGTACTATTTCTGAGCCCCTCTCAGGGCCTTGCTCTCCTGGGAGAGAGGGATTATGATTATAACTGCTTGGTGAGCATAAGCACTGAGTCCAGAGGCAGGCCTGGTGCCAGGGAACTGTAACAGATCAGCGGGGGTAAAAGGCACCTACCTGTTGTCCTGAATACCTGTGTCATTCATCTTCCCAGCCTCATTCTGCAAACATTCTCTGCCTGCCTATCGCTATGTTATGTCCAGACCCAGCCTGTATTATGCAGCCTGGGAAAGAAGAATCCAGCTCAGGAATCTGCCTTTCAAGAGCTCCTAGCTGGGGAGGGGAGCAGAGGACCAGTCTTAGTTCAGGACATTCTTAGGATAATTGGTAATGCTTTTGCTTCTCTAATTCTCAAATATTTGATCCATTAGGGCTTATATTAGTCTAGGGGGAAAAGATTCGCCAGGGGAGCACAGGGGCTGGCAGACTCTGTGTTTGTCCCTGGATAGCTGTGGGTTGCGGTTTCCGTAGGGACGACCTGGCCCAGCTGCCCTTCCTGACCATGTGCATCAAGGAGAGTCTGCGCCTGCACCCCCCGGTCACTGGCATCTCCCGCCGCTGCACCCAGGACGCTGGGCTCCCAGATGGCCGAGTCATCCCCAAAGGTGCCCACATCGTCAAGGGGAGGAGGCTCCTGGGCAGGAATCAGCCTCCAGCAGGCCGCGGGCCCTTGTCCTGACCGCGTCCTCCTCTCCACAGGTGTTACCTGCCTCATCAGCATTTTCGGGACCCATCACAACCCAGCGGTGTGGCCGGACCCTGAGGTGCTGCCTCCCACGCTGGTCTAATGCCGGGGTCCTAGAGAAGGGGACAGGGTGCTAACCCGGGAAATCAGACATCACTTCCCCCTGCCACAGGCACATCTGTCTCTCCCTGTCCGTGCTGGGAGAACTCACACAGCAGCTGGGGTTTGGTTTCTCTGCAGATCTATGACCCCTTCCGCTTTGACCCAGAAAACATCAAGGACAGGTCACCGCTGGCTTTTATCCCCTTCTCCGCGGGGCCCAGGTGGGTGCAGCAGGTGTCTGAGAGGAGGATGGGCTGGTGGAGGCGGGGTCTTGGCAGGACAGCAGGGGAATCCGGGTTGGCTTCTCGCTGCCCCTGAGCAGGTTGTCCGCAGAGTCGTGGAGAACAGCGGTTGGGTAAGTGCTAGAGGGCTCCTAGGTGGGGGTCAGGAGCTGTTCCTTGCTCCTAGAGTCTCAGCGGGGTTCGGGGCACACACACAGCCCATTTGGGGTCCATACACCCTTAGCGCCCCTCGCAGTCCCTGGAGCTGACCAGCGCGGGGCGCCGTTATGGTCCCTCCCCTCCCACAGGAACTGCATCGGGCAGACCTTCGCCATGGCCGAGATGAAGGTGGCACTGGCGCGGACTCTGCTGCGCTTCCGCGTCCTGCCTGACGATGCTGAACCACTCAGGAAACCGGAACTGATCCTGCGCGCAGAGGGCGGGCTGTGGCTGCGGGTGGAGCCGCTGTGCGAGGGCGCCCTGGGAGCCCCGAGGCTGGGCCTAGAACCCAGTTGACCCCACCCACCTTTGCAATCTCTTAGGAATAAACTGTGCTGTCTCTTGCGTCTGATTCTCTGCAAGCACCAGCAGGACCCCTAAGGACCCAGGGATTGGTGTGGGGTGGGGAGGAGGAGGGCGGGTATGTCGGAGTCTGAGGCCCTAAGGTCTTTGACTGAACCTGGTCCTCCAGGATGCGAATGAGATCAAGGGAGTTTTGAGGCAGCATCAGGATCGAGGGCAAGGTTGAGGCTCCGAATCAAGGAGAGGGCTTTCTTCCTCTTCTCTTTCTTTCTTTCTTTTTTTCTTTGTGAATGGGACAGGTTTGTTCCTGACAATTTTTTTTTTTTGAAGAAAATAAAACCAAACAGAATAAAGCAGAATAGAGTCAATCAAAACAAAAGAATGAACATGGTACATAACTTCAAAACAAGGTAAAAGGAAATCAATAATGGCTACCACAATACCTCTTGTTATCTTCAAGATAACTGCCCATACCATCAGGCATAATAAAATCAAACAAAATAGTACAGAATAAAGCCAATAAAAACAAAACAATGGAAGGAATACAGGATTTCAAAACAATAGTAAAACAACAGTGGTTACATAATGCCTCTTGTTGTCTTCTAAATAGTTCCCTATACCATCAGACAGAATACAATC
>RJWM01039367.1:0-16161 GCA_004363535.1 Dasyprocta punctata
CCAGGTCAGGAGCAGAGCCAATGTCAAGAGACAGCAGTTGCCCCTCTGCCTGAAATTTTCACAGGTCAGCTGATGGCAGGAATCCAGCAGTGACTGCAGGTCAGTTCCGCCACCTCCACCCATGCCCTGGTTTGGTCTTGGCAAGTGATTGTGATCCTCTTCCCTGGAATCGACCTCTGGAAAAATGTTCGTCAACATGCCTCACATCCCTCGGGCTTCCACACAGTCAGTGCAAGAGGCAGATATTTAGAAAGTCTCAGTCCCAAGCCAGTTGACAGTGACCTTGACTGCATGAAGGTTAACCCAGCACAGAGTTAACAGTTTAAAAACATAGCCCTCTCCTGGCACAGTGGACATGATAAACACATTGTCACATTTATGATGAACTCAGTTCCTCCTGCACAGTGGGGAAACGTTCATCCATTGTAGACCAGGCTGTGAGGGGTATTTTCTCACCAGCCTGTTGGTACTTGGCCCTCATCCTAAGCTATTGAAAAGAATAACAATGATTTATCAACTGCTTATCATGAGTGGGCATCTGGGTTGAACACTTGATCTCTTTTAATCATTTCCTTAATCCGCACAGTAACCCAACGAGACAGATATTAAACTATCTCTGTTGTAGAGATAAGGGATGATGGGGGAAGAAAAGGTATGAAACTTGAGCAATGCATATGTCTGTTAAAAAGTGGTGGAGGCAGGAGTCAGATTCAGGTAGCTTGACTCTAGGCCCATGGACTCTTTTCCCTTCTAGTTAGTGTCATCTACATTTGCTGACACTAGACAGAGTCTGTCGGGCACCATGATGTGTTACAGCAAAAAGTAAGTATGGAACCTCAGGGATGAGAGGGCACTGGGCAAAAAGGGGGAGAGGTCTTTGGATTTCACTCCTTTAGAGAAGTGAAATTGTCAAGCACAGTTCTTCACCTCTGTTCATGGACCTGTCTCCTTTGCATTTAGTCCTGCCTCACTTTTTACCTTTTAGTCAAAAGAAATGTGCTAAATATGGAAAGGATGGTTACTACTTTTTTCCATCACACAGATGGTTTCATGCAATTAATGAATTTCATGAAAAGTGTGTGTGTGTGTGTGTGTGTGTGTGCATGCACTGTAAACATGTATAGTTCCACTAGTCAGGAAAGGAGCTAAATTATTTGTTCTTTTATTCCATGTTCTGCAGTCAACTCATGCACCAAAGGGAAAACATTACAGTGACTTTCTAGTTTGCGTTTCCAGTGTTGCCTTTCATTTCTGTTTTCTTAGACCTCTTTTCCTTTTTTTTTTGGTACCAGGGATCAAACTATGAAACTATGCCTTTCACCTGCTAGGCAGTCACTTACGCCACTGAGCTAAGTCCCCGGCCCTATTTTTTGAGACAGGGTCTCACTATGCAGTTCAGGCTGGCCTTGAACTCACTTTGTAGCCCAGGCTGGTCTCGAACTTGCAATAATCCTCCTGCCTCAGCCTCCCAAGTGCTGGGATTACAGGTGTGCACCACCACTCCCAGTTTCGACCTCTCTTTTTGACTGTAGTTTGAATCAGCATGCTGTGAACATGCCAAGTTTACCTTCCAAAAAAGTGCCGAGTTTTTGAAGCTATTGTAAAGTTAACTATAAATTTACTAGATCATTTATAACTACTCTTAAAATTGCTTTGGGAAAAAACAAATCAACCTATTATAACACACACACACCCCTATCTGGGCCCCATCGATTTGACCCAGAGGCAAGGGAGACCAGAACATGGATGGTGGATTAGAGTAGCCTGGTCCCCTGATAAGGAAAGAGAAGTTAAAGAACAGTATTCTTCTGTCACCTCGGTTGAGGACAGCTAAAGAGTTGACAGAAAGGAAGGTGATTCATAGTTTATGTGGACTTTGCATAAGCCAGGCATTGTGCTAGGAGCTTTTGCAAATACTTTGCAAGTTACTCGTTACAATTTTATAACTAATAGCTAACATCATTAAGCACAATGTTCCGCGTACTTTACAAACATAACATGACAACAAGATAAAGGATATGCTGTTGCTTCCATCTCTTTAGAACATAAAGAAACAAGAGGTTAAGTCATTGATCTAAGGTCATGCCCCTGTTATAAAGCAAAGGATTTAAACACAGGCTCCGGAACACGCAGCTCTGCTCTCGGCACACGCCAGCTCTCAGAATGTGCAGAACGGAGCTTGGAGAGGCTCTCAGGCCCAAGGTCACACAAGAAGGATGAGAGGAGCCAAGGTGCAGAGCCCAGATGTATCTGTCACCAAGAGTCCTGCTTCCTACTGCCTTGCTGCCACCTTTTTCCTGTGACCACTGGAACTATGTCATTCTACGTTTAGGTACAAATCCTAATTCCTTTTTGGATTTCTGATTATTTTTCCTTAATTTCCCCTTCACCCTCTGCACCCCCATTTTTGTTCCTTTCGTTCTCTCCCCTCCCTTGTTCAAACCTCAAGTCTGCTAGGAACACTCAGAGCACAATGAAGGCTCAGGAGGTTAATGAGTTCTGGCGCTTGTTAATTTAAGCAGAATTAAATAGCTGCACAGTAATTGCCAATACGACTGCAAGCCTGCTAATAACTGAAAAATGCTTATCTCAAGAAATAGTGACAAATTGGTCAATAATTGGACAAAGGGGCACTTCAGTGCTGACTGTGGCCAGCCAGTTGTTCGGATCATTATGTTCTCGCTGGATTAATTGTTTAATAATCTGATCGAGGGCATGGTTATTGACGTCGTTGTTCACATTAACCAAATTACACAGTCTTAGGCAGGATCCCAGAAAGCCAACTGACACAGAAGTATAGTCTGCCTACGAAGTTCCCAGTTTGTTGACCTGAGAACAACACAGGATTCTAAGAAACCCCAGAGTTTTTC
The DNA here is from genome assembly GCA_004363535.1 of Dasyprocta punctata. Lineage (NCBI taxonomy): Eukaryota > Metazoa > Chordata > Mammalia > Rodentia > Dasyproctidae > Dasyprocta > Dasyprocta punctata. The sequence goes on from RJWM01039367.1 coordinate 2,871, forward strand.
AAATAAAGGCATTTACAAAAGTCATCAATACCTAAAAGACTCCAGAAAACACTTTTAGGTCTACCATCCTTTGGATGCATTACACCATCAGTACAACTTCTATTCAAATTCTAGTGCTGTCCAGGGCTCTGACCCTGATCCTTGTCTTTTCCCTATGTGCCTCTTATTCCCTTCCATGCCTTCAGGTCTCATTGCTTGCTGATGATGTCTAGATCTGTGCCACTAGAACATATTCTCAATAATTATTTCCTACCACAGTTCCAAAGTCTCTCCTGGGCCATCTTTTAGATACCTTAATTTCAAGCAGAATTTCATTCCTTGACTTTATCCCATACAATTCTATTCAGCCACACCATTTCTCAGCCCTACGAGTTTAACTTCTTGCTGCCTCCCTGAACCCTCTCTTTCCTACGCCCCATACTTTGCAGATCTCCAAGTCTCTCTAGATCTTACTAAGGAGATATCTTCGAGTCAGCACCATTTCTCTATCCCTGCTGCTCCTGCCTCCAATCACATCCTGGACAGGACTGTTGCCATTGCCCTGTAGATAGTATTTAGGGTACGATATATATTTGCTTCTCTGTTTGTTTTCCCTTTTACATCTAAGCTACTTTAGGGCCAGAACCGAGTCTTGGTCATCTTTATATGTTGGTACCAGAACTGCACTGGTTTCACCTCACTTCAGTTCACTGTCCACGTTGCTGCAGAGATTCACTGTCTACAAATCAGTCATCCTTTTATTTCCATGACTTTCCTGTTACTTACAGAATAAAGGGCAAGCACATTACCATGGCACATGAGGCCTTTCACAGTCTGAACACAGTTGAATTCTCCACCTCCTTTCTTCCCACCTATCTGACTCGCCCGCTGAACCAGGGTGTCCTGTATTTCCAAGTGCACTGTGATCCATGTATCCTCACACCTTTGCACATGCTGCTTCTCCTGCAGGAAAGATGTCCCTGTACACTAACCCCAATGCTGCCTGAAGACAGTTGGTTATTGTTTAAAACCCAGCTCAGTGTCCTGTCCTCTGAGACACCTTTCAGTTGGCTCTTCCCTCTGCAACCATTGGTGCAACCATCTACCACCTTGATGCTTATCTCCACGTATGATGTTATTTGGTGAAGATTTACTTACCTTGTATATCACCAACTATTAGGTTCCAGTGGCTATAGTAACTACAGACTGGATGGCTTCAAACAACAGAAGTTTACTTTCTTATAGTTCTGGAGACCAGAACTCTGAAATCAATATCACTGAGTCAAAATCAAGGTAACAGAGGGCCATATCCCCTGCAGAAACTCTAAGGGAGAATCAGTTTCTTCCCCTTCCAGATTCTAGTGGCTGTGAGCATTCCTTAGCTTATGGCCACATCACTCCCATCTCTGCCTCCACCATCATAAGGGCTTCTCCCCGACATGTATGCATGTGCATGTGAAATCTCCCTCTGTTTCCATTTTATAAGGATACATATGATGGCATTTAGGGCCCATCTGGATGATCCAGTATAATCCTTTCATCTCCAGATCCTAATCACATCTCCCCAGACTCCTCCTTCAAATAAAGGCAAAGTTTACAGGTTGCAGGGAAGATTGGGATCTGTTATTTTGGGGGCCCACTACACTGTCCCAGTTGGGACCTCCTCAAGGGCAGGGACTGTGTTTTACGTTTTCTTTTAATTCCTAGAACCTAGCACTAATAGGCATACAGCAAATACTTACTGAATGATTGGAGAATAAATAAACTAAACTCCCTTGTCTTGCAGGTATACACAAGACAAGCATTCAACACATATTGTTCATTATTGTTCATTATTAATCCTTTATTCAGAAAATATCTGTTGATCATTCTTGCATACTAGACAATGCTTTAGGTACAGGAAGAAAAAAAATCACAGCATAAATAGATATGATGATACCCTTATGATAAGGGCTGGGAAAGAAAAGTGCAAGGATCAGTGAAAGGGAACAAAGAAGTGCAGATCAGCAGAGTTCACCGTGGAAGTAACAAGAGCTGAAGGATGCACACATGAAGAGTGGGAAGCAGTTATTCCAGGCAGAGGGGACAACATCTGCACAGGCTTTCAGGAAGTAAAAGGCTGGTGAGTTCAAGAAATAAAGAGGCCAGGGAAGGCTGAAGTATAAAGATCTAGAGGAGAAAAGAGATGCGCTGGTGGAGCAGATTGTGCAGGCTTTGAGATCATGTGAGATTTTGAATTTTTGGTTGAAACAGTAGGAATTTAAGGTCAGCAAGTGACACAACCAGATTTTTAATTTCAGAAGATGCCTCCAGCTATTCATTTGAGGACTGACAGGAATGATCAAGGGAATAAACTGGAAACCCATTGTGAGGTCACTGAAGGAACCTAAAAATACTTGATAGAAACTTGGAGAGCTGATGGGGAAGTGTGTAGACCTGAGATATGTTTAGGGTTAGAATGGATGGTTCATATCATATGCTAAATCAGAAATACCTTTATTTTTTTCCTTTTTGAGCAGGGTCTCGCTGTGTAGTGCAGACTGGACTTGAACTCACTGTGTAACCCAGGCTGGCATTGAACTCATGGTGATCCTCCTGCCTCAGTCTCCCAAAGAAATACCATTTTTTACAGGTGTGGTGAATTGACAACTGGTGGTCAATTTGTAACACCCAGCTAACTGAATTAGTGTGGTAAGGTGCATGGAAGGCCTACCTGAGGACTGTACCAACAGCATGAAAGGAGAACTGGAGAGAAAGAGATGGTGTTGTTGATTCTCCTGGAGAAGATTGTTGCACTAAATTTCCTGATATGAACACAGCTGTTCTGATTGACAGAGGAGCTTGGATCGTTGCTGTCACTGAGGCTGCATGCAATTCTCTTTGGAAGAGTTCTGGTCCTTACTTTGAGTGTTGCTCGCTGGCTCTAGTGCAGATCCTTCAGCCTGCTGGTGCAGATTTTCTAGCTTCCACCATGGACCTTTGGGCCTTCCCAGTGCAGATCCTTGAAACAGGCTTGCATGAGACATTGTCAAGAGCTTTTGGCCTCCAGTTGGACTCGTGGAGGACATTGCCTGGGCTCTAAGTCTTCAACTGGACTTGTGCAGGACATTGCCATGGGATCCAGGCCCTCAGCTGATTACTTTGGGTCTCTGGGTGTGTGGACAGATCCCCAGCACTCTTTTGCATTCTACTCTTTGGGTGAATATTATAACATAATGCTATAAATTATGTATCCTGTAATAGTTTCCCTTGTAAAACATGACTACAACAATAGGTTAAGTTCATATATTCATCTAATCTGATAGAGAAAGTGTAAAAGTCAATGAAATACACATATATATGTCTCTATCGTTATTTGATTTTCAGTAAAGATTTCGAGACCCACCATGGAGCAAGAATAGTCTTTTCAATAAATATTGTGGGAAAAACTAGAGATCTGTAGGTAAGAGAATTAAGTTGGACCCCTACTTTACCCATATACATAAATTTACTCAAAATGGATCAAATATCTCAATGTAAAACCTAAAAATACAAAACTCTTAGATACTTATAATACTGGATGTGGTAATGCATTCTTAGATATGTAATCAAAGGCAGCCAGGCATAGTGGGGCATGCTTAGTAATCCCAGCACTCAGGAGGCTAAGATAGGAAGATTGCCAAAAGTTCAAGGCCAGCCTGGGCTATATAGTGAGTTAGTGAGTTCAAGGTCAGCTCAAACTACATAGTGAGACTTTGTATCAAAAAACAAAAACAAAAACAAAAAACAAACAAACAAACAAAAAACCCACAAAGGCATAGGCAACAAAACAGAAAATAGACAAATTGGACTTTATCAATATTTAAAATGTTTGTGCCTTATGAGATACTATTCAGACAGGTGAAAGGCAACCTGCAGGATGAGAGAAAGCATATATCTTGTAGGGCCTCGTATCTATAATATGAAAGAATTCATAATTCAAAAACAAAGATATAACTCCATTAAAAGGGGCAAAGGACTTGAATGGAAAATTTCTCCAAAGAAGATAGGCAAATGAGAAACACATAATTAAAAAGCAAAGCTGTTCAACCCCATTAGCTTAAGGAAATACAAATCAGAACCACAATTATTCATACCAACACCACTCACAATGGTTAACAGGTAGAAACAACACAAATATCCATAAACTAGTTAATGGATAAAGAAATTATAGAACACATACAATGGAATATTATTCAGACATAAAAAAGGAATGAAGTCCTGATACTTGCTAAAACATGAATGAAACTTGAAAATATTATGCTAACTGAAGGAGGCCAGGGATTTAAAAAAAAGTACATATTGTATGATTTCAATGAAGTAAAATATCCAGAACAGGACATTCATAGAGGCAGAAATCAGACCACTAGTTTCCAGGGGATGGAAGAAGGGAAAATAGAAAGTTACTGCTCAATGGGTACAGAGGCTCCTTTGGGGGTGTAATGAAAATGTATCAGAATCACTTGAAAGTGAGTGTCATACAACTCTATGAATGTACTGAATGTCACTGAATTATATGCTTTAAAAGGATTACTTTTCCCCTGGAGGAGAATGAGAATGGGCCCTTCCAGGACCCACCCCACTGGACCCGAGTGGCACCGGCACGTGGGCTTGGAATCAAGGACAACCCCCACCACACACCCCATAAGCAACCTGCTGGTTCAGAGGTCTGGCTAAATTGACAGCAACTAAGGAACATTAAGCAACTAAATGCTAGTATTGTTTTGTATATTTTGCAGGCCTCTGGTTGGCAACCTGAGCATTTCTTTGGAAGATGACAGTAGGCAATGTAGCAAATATGGGGGATTCTCTTCTGTCTTGTCTTTGAGGCCCAATATGGTTCTCACTGTTTTGCTTTACTCTGATCATTATTATTATTATTATTTGCTTTATTTTATATTCTGTTTTTATTGGTTTTATCCTGTTTTGTTTTTGGTTCAATTCTACTATACATGTTGGAATGGTCAGCTATTCTGAAGATAGCAAGATATACTACAGTAGCTATTGTATTCACATTATCTTTCGTTGAAGTTCTGTACCAGTTCTACTGCCTTGTTTTGATTGACTTTGTTCTGTTACGTTCTGTTGGATTTTACTATCTTTAAAATTAAAAAAAAAACATAAAAAAAGGATTAGTTTTATTTTGTATGATTTTTCATCTAAAATTTTTAAGTCAATTCAGTAGACTTTTGGATAGAGTCAGGTCAAAGAGATAGTTCTGCCAGCTCCTTACTTTCTCATTTCTTGGCAATTGCATAAACTAGGTCCTCTGGGCTCTTGAGATGAAGGGTGGGACCGAAGGAAGTCTGTGTTTTACAGTTCGCAGAAGAATCTGGGTGAAATAATTTGTTTTGTGACCCAGATTTCTAGTTATACTGAGAGGATAAAAGGACATGTCAATGATCTTGGAAGAGAATAAATGAGTTAAATATAGAGGCTGATACACATAAATGTATTTGTTGATTGTACAAAGGATGAGAACATAATATTCCAAATAGGCAAGAGGGACAGCATGTCTGGTTCTGCTATCAAACACACCAAAGGCTTATTGTTTAAAGAGTTGAGGGGGCTAGATGGAATGAGAATGGGTGTAGAAGAGGGCTACACCCCAAAGGGAATGCTTGCTTGTTTCTTTTTCTCAACCGTCAAAGTCAGATCTACTTCAGAATTTAAGAATAATACCTAGGACGGATTCTCAGTTTAGTATTTACTAAGCGCGGTACATAAAGGAAGGTGGCAGAGCCTAAGCAAGACAAGGGACCAGTTTGAGATATGACTTCCAGTAATCCCTTAATTCATTATTCTGGTTCAGTCATAACAAATGGGTTAATCATGTCTTCAGCTATTTATTATTGTTAATGAAAACAGTTGAGTATTTAGTTAATATCCAGTGTTTTACTCAGTTTTTGTGTTACTGGGACACAATGCCTGACACTCACAATTTAGTGGAGGAGAGTTCAGTTTGGTTCATGGTTTCAGGTGATTCAGTCCATGCTTGGCAGGCTCCAAGGCAGAACCATTCCAGTAGAAGGGTATGGCAGAGCAAAGAAGCTCATGGTGGCAAGAAAGCAGAGCAGGGACACAGTATTGGAACGAAGAGCCCAGGGACCATAGACAGCAACTAAAGTCACACCTCCATCACCCACCTAACACACCCAAAAGCATGGTTTACTAACCCCTATGTGGATTCCAATCCTATCAAATTGCAATCAGTTGACAGAATTAAGCTTCACTACCACAAAAACACTACGCTAAATGCTCTCCATACACTATCTTGTTTTACCCTTTCGAATCTCCTGTGAGCTAGACCAGGCTTACAAGGTGGAGCAGAGAGTCCAAGTACCTTGGCTAAGGTAACAGAACAAAGTCGGACTGGAACCTTGGCAGTGTGAGTCCAACAACAAAGCTTTCAGAATCTACTTCTTTTCAGAGACTTCAGGTTTTACCTTGGCTATTTGAGAGAAAACAAGGTAGCCAATAAATGAAGAAACTGTGGTATCTTTTCTCCTAAGGATTTATTAAAATCCTTCATTTAAAAAAATTGTAAGAGAAATTTAAAAAAATAATCAGCATATAATCCCAAGAATAAAACAAAAATACAGTGTTACCTTGGCTCATTAACTGAATTTGTTCCATGATTCTGGGGACGATGGCTGTGTTCAGGTTCATCACCTGACACAGAGTTTGTGAATGGAGGCCAAATTTTGCCAAATGCTTCTGCTTGCGAGTCAAGGTATTACTATATATACACAAAACAATACTAATACAAATAAGCAGTTGGATACAAAAATAAATGGAAGAGAACTAACTCTTTCTTGCACATAAACTCCAGTTAATAATTGTAGAAAGAATGAGGGAAATAGGAAATCACCCTTAGAACACACCAAGCAATAGTTACTGTAAGATCCACGGGTGGATGTTTAAAGTAGAAGTTTGGAAAGAAACAAAACATTTGCACAGTCTCATGTTAGCTTCTACCCTAGGAAAAACACTTCATTACCAAAAAACAGAATAGCCATTACCAAGAGGAGCACACTGGCAGATACTGTCTTACCCAAGCAATGAGATTAACATCACCAGTAACCAAACGTGTAATACCTCCATATGCATCACTGATATGATGCATTGAGAAAAGATTTCACTTCTGGGATATTCGCCCCAGAAGGAATGTATAACTGCAATCTAAGCATTAGAAAACATCAGACAAACCGAATTGAGGAATAGTCTGCAAAATGACCAATCAGAGCTCTTCAAAAATTTCAAAGTTACGGAAACAAGGAAAAATTGAAGGGCTGTCACAGATGAATTTCACTAAGGAGATGTGACAGCTAAGTATGTGCCATCCTAATTAGATCCCAGAAGGGGAAAAGGACAATAGTACCAGTTTCTACTGGGGAAGTCTGAATCAAGGTGATGATTTAGTTAATAGTATAATACTGAAGTCTATTCCTTTGAGTAATTGTGCTACGGTTATGAACAATGTTAATTTGAGAAGCTGGTTGAAAGATATATGGGAATTCCTGTGCTACATCTGTAACTTTTTTAATGCTAATACTCTTTTAAAAGTTTTCAAAAGTAGGGCCAGGGATATAGCTCAGCGGCACAGTGCCTGCCTGGCAAGTGTGAGGTTGTGAGTTTGCTCCCCATACCAAAAAAAAAAAAAAATTATTTTTCCAAAAAGTAATAATCAAGAGGTCAATTGAGCACTCTTCCAAACTACGCATTATAGGCCAATCCAAGAATACACTGAATTCTCTTCGTCCTGGGTCAAGATATTTCTAAGGAACTTGTTTCCAAGTGATCCACTCATGTCACCCTTTGCTGTATTGATCAGTAAGATGCATCCACCTCCAAAAGCAGGTAACCCTGGGCTAGCCTTAAGAAAAACATCCCAAATGAAGGACAGTCAATAAAAGAGCAGACTAAGACTCCTCAAATTGCTATAGTCACTGTAATAGTCAGTTTTATGTTTCAACTTGTCTAGCCTACAGTACCCAGTTACTTAATCCCACATGGATACAGGTCTTGTTGTGGAGGTACTTTATAGATATGGTTAACATCTACCATCAGTTGAATGTAACTACAGAAAATTACCTTAATTTGGGGCAATGTAGGTGGGGCCTCAATCAACTGAAATGTAGGTGAAAGTTCTAAAAACAAAATTTGAGGTTTTCCAAAGAAGCAATCCTCAATATTGTACCATTAACAACCACTGTCCAATTTCCCACTTGCCAGTCACCCAGCAAATGGAATCAAACTCAAGGCACCATTCCTGTAGCAGCTTTCCTGCCTGATCTTTCAGCCTCCATCCTGCCCTCACAATCATGTCAAGGGCTTTCTGAAAATAAACAAAGACAGGTACATAGGTAGGTAGGTAGGTAGGTAGATAGATAGATAGATAGATAGATAGATAGATAGATAGATGAGAGGGTGGATGGATGGATGGATGGATAGATAGATAGACAGACAGACAGATTCTTATACTGGCTTTATCTCTCTGGAGAACTCTAACTAATTTAGTCATCAAAAATAATAAAAGTCTGAGAAACCATAACAATGAAGAGGATCCCAAGAAGACAACTAGCCGATGTAATGTGGCATTCTGAGTAAAGAGGACATCAGTTAAGCTAAAAAAGCAAAACAAGAGCCAGGCATGGTGCACATCTGTAATCCCAGCACTAGAGAGGCTGAGGCAGGAGGATCACTGTGAATTTGAGGCCAACCTGGGCTACATAGCAAGATCTTGTCTCAAAAACTAAAACAAACAAACAAACACCCAGAGATAATATTAGCTTCAATTAATAATAACATCAATATTGTTTATTAATTAAAATAAATGAACAGAAGACAACTACCCGGCCCTCCTGGTGAGTGCGTGCGATTGGCGCGGACTCCAGGAAGAGAAAGACATGTGCCTCTCAAGAACCCGCCACGATGGGTCAGGGAGGCTCCAACCAGAAGACAACTAGCCTGCCTTCCTGGTGAATGTGCGTGACCAGTGCCAACTCCAGGAAGAGAAAGAGATGTGCCTCCCGTAGGCCTACTGGCGCATGGGCTAAGAATCAAGGACATCCCCCCGATCCCCTCGAAAGCAACCTGCTGGTTTGGAGCACTGGCTAAGTTGATAGCAACTATGGTACATAAAGCAATTAAATGTATGTATTGTTTGGTTGATTTTGCAGGCCTGGAGCTGGCAGTTCTGAGCATCTCTTGGGAAGATGACAGTATGCAATGTAGCAAATATGGGGGATTCTCTTCTATCTTGTCTTTGAGGCCCAATATTGTTCTCATTGTTTTGCTTTATTCTGATTAATTTTTTTTTGCTTTATTTCATATTCTGTTTTTATTGGTTTCATTCTGTTTAGTTTTTGGTTTGATTTTACTATACCTGATGGAATAGTCAACTATTCTGAAAATAACAAGGTGTACTATAGTAGCTATTGTTTTCCTAGTATCTTTCTTTGAAGTTCTGTACTAGTTCTACTGCTTTGTTTTGATTGACTTTGTTCTGTTATGTTTTATTGGATTTTACTATCTTTAAAATTAAAATATTAAAAAAATGATAAAATAAATGAACAAATTTAAAATGTTAATACAAGGAGAAACTGGGTGTCTAGTATGTATAGGAAGTCTTTGTACTACTTTGAAATTGTCAAAACTGTTTGAACATAAAAAATTTATTTAAAAAATATAGATATATAGTTTATCCTTTCCAAGGAGTCAAAATAAAGTTTACATTGAGACACACCTTCAATAGGTCTATAGCTATTATTCATAAAAAAATAAATCAGTATGACTATGTACAGATACATATTAACATATAATCATAAATCAGGAGTTATTATAATGTTTAGAACTATTTAGTAGATCATTGAATCAAAGTGTCAAGAAAAATCATTTGATGTTTATTATTCAAAGAATGTCTTCATTGAACATTCCTGAGTTCCATCTTTAGAGAAGGGCCATTCCTTTTTCTAAAATTTTTTTTTCAATTTTATTTTAGAGAGAATAAAACCAAGCAAAATAAAACAGAATAAAACCAATCAAAACAAGACAGTGTGACACAGGATTTCAAAACGAGATAATAGAAAATCAACAATGGTTGCCACAATGCCTCTTGTTGTCTTCAGAATAGCTGCCCATACCTTCAGACATAGTAAAATCAAACAAAACAGAAATAGTATACAACCAATAAAAACAAAACAGTGAATGTAATACAGGACTTTGAAACAAAATAATAGTAAATTCAAAATGGCTACCATAATATATCTTGTCTTCTTCTAAAAGCTGCCCATGCCATCAGATACAACAAAATCAAACAAGATAAAACAACAAAGCTTAACTAAACAAAACAATGAGAATGATCTTCAAAACAAGATAATCAGGAATTAACAATGGCCACCACCTTCAGAAGGAGATCTTCCACATGTACTACATTGCGTATTGCCATCCTCGGAATAGATGATCAGACTATATACCGGCTTTAGGCCTGAAAAGTTAGTGAAACACTAAACACTAGAAACCTTAAGTTTTATTTTACCTTATAAGCTATCAACACAGCTTATGTTTCTCTGGGTCAGTCGGTCCCCCATAAGCCCATTCCTTCTTGTCTCCCTGCCCGCACACCAGAAGGGGCTGGTGTCTGGCTCTCTCCCACTCAGCCCACGCATGGCGCCAACTCACAGGAGGTCTTAGCTTCTTGCTCTCCTCCCCCACAGTCTGAGAATGGCACTGACTCAGAGGAGAGGGCTGGCGTCTGGTTCTCCCCCAGTCAGCCTGTGCATGGCTCCTTTTTGTATCTACTTCTTCCATGATTCTGGTTTTGGCCTTCCATAGGATATTTGTGAGCAAATGGGTCTGAAGGACCCTGTGATTCGAGATCAGACGAAACTTAAGTATTAGTGCTCATAAGTAGTTTCATTGGAACAAGCCTTGCTCATACATTTGCATGTTCTCTATGACTGCTTTCAGCTACCCTAGCAGAGTTGAATTGTTGTAGTAGAGACTGTATGGCCTTCAAAGCCTAAAATATTTACCATTTGGCCTTCCACAGGAAGTGGCTGAGCCCCACTATTGGTGATAGTCTGCATCAGCTCCTTGTAAATACACATTTGTGTATTTAATGTACTTGGAACTACAAGACATGTCTGTGTTAGAAAATAATAATTGCAGGCCTGTTTTGCAGATGCTTGAGAAATCTATTGATAAATTATGTAAAAATTTGAATTGTTCGTTACAGCCCTCAACAATAACAAGACTGCCTGCATTATGTAGAGAAGAATTAAAGGAGGCTTCATACTCATCAGTTAAGCTAATATCAGAAGACAATAAATAGTGCTGTTTGCAGTGGCTGGTCTCCCTTTCTCCTTTTCTCTCTCCACTCGTTCCTTCACTCCTTCCTTTCTTCCTTCACTCCTTCCTTTCTTTCTTTCTTCCTTCCTTCCTTCACTCCTTCCTTTCTTCCTTCCTTCCTTTCTTTCTTTATTCCTTCCTGCCTTCCTTCCTCCCTTCCTTCCTTCTCTCCTTACCTCCTTCCTTCTTTGTCCCCCTTCCTTCCAGCCTACTCTCACCAAAGAGAGAAATGACCATGACTTCTCGACAAAGGTGATCTTGAAAAATTCTGACATCTTATTTTGCAGTCTGTGAAAATTGGAAGAAACTGATTAGGAATGCTGATGAATTGGTTCAGTCAGTCATCAAGCAATCTTTCTCAGAGAACCAACTTAGTTCAATTTTATCCTGAGCACAAACTAAATGGATAATTTTTCAGAACAATATATACGGAAGAGAGTGTATATTCACATCTCAAGTGTCATACAAGGTGAGTGTGCTGGTGTGTTGGCAAGTGTGATTGAAATATGTAGTAATATAATGATTCACATTTATGAAACACCTATTATGAACAATTCACAACAATACTGTCGTATATGGACCTGATCTCATACTACCATCACAACAAATCTATAAGGTAGCTATTATTGTTTTCTCTGTGTTATAAAGAAGTCAAAGTTTAGGGAAGTTAATCCACCTAGAGGCACACAATAAATATGCAGCAGAACAAGGATTCTAAGCTAAGTTTGTCCATGTCACAGGATAACCTCATTAAATGTATGCATATATCTCATGTATCTCTTTTTCCATGTATGTATTTCCACGTTATATGTTCCATCTTTTCTCTCAGTTATGTAAAACCTTCTCCCTAAGTGCCTTAAGTAAGTTGAGAACTTTTTTTTTTTAACTATATCAAGAACCATATCTGGGGACCTTGCTCAGCGACTTTCATAAAGAAAAGGTCTAGATAACCCAGAAGAGACTCTTTTTTGCCCTTTCAATGGCCTGTGGAGAGAAAGGCAGTTCAATCATCTGGGAGACACACATGTCCCAATTTTCCACCTCTGTGCCAATGTGCTTGAGAGAAGAGGTGAATGGAAAGCCTAAATCCAAGAGCTTCAATTCCATTTTTTGTTGAGGACTCTGGGAAGGGACTGCCTTGTGAACTGTCTGTTACCAAGATGGAGGCAGCCATGTTGAAATAAATCCAGAATGCAGCATGATTGGGCAGAAGGAAAACTTCACTTTTAGTTCTCCTGAGTGGTATGAGTCCCATCTGGGATTGGCATGATGTTGGGGAAGTCTAGTAGAAGATTCTGTATAAAGGCACAAATTCTAGCTGGGAAATTTGCTGCAAGCATACTTGTCTGAGGTGACTTCAGGCCTGGTGAAGGCCAAGGCAGGGTCAAAGTGTTAGGGAACAGAAGAACAAAGAAACCACACCAAAAGATGGTTCCCCCCTCCTCAGCTGCAGACACCAGCAAAATATCAGGGCATTGGTCCAGTCACCACCCAATCAGGATACAGTTCTTAGAACTTCCTCATTTTCTACCAATGGCGCTCCCATTACCCTTCCTTCAAATGCATGGAGAAGGGAAAAGCCATAGCCAGATGGACTGAGCATTATCTCCAGCAAATGGAACACTTAAATCTAAACAGACTATTTAAATTATTGATTTGAATTAGACAATTCAACTAAAGTATGATTTCCCCAACTAACAACTGCTATGAGAGACTATAAAGGTTATTATATAAGTTAAAAAGAAAAAACACTTCATTTTCTCAATGACAGTCAAAATCTGAAACCACTGTGAGCAAATCTATCCACTCCTGTGCTCCAGCCACAGTGTTCCAATGCTAGTGTGAAAAGAAGGCAAAGATTTGGTCAAAAATCTAGGAATTTTAAACATTCCTTGGCAAATTTCTGAATTGACATGGTGGAAGAGCATCTATCACAGGCTAT
>RJWM01039368.1:0-16143 GCA_004363535.1 Dasyprocta punctata
AGTGCTTCCAAAGGCAAGGACCATCTGCTCCCCGTTTTTAGGGGTGAGGGGTAACAGAATATAAAGCATCACCGTAACCGATTCTCAGTGGACGGTTCATTGCATTTGCATGGCCACACACCAGCACCACGCCCCACTCCAGAACGTTTTTGTCCTCCCAGACTGAAACTTTGAACCGCTCCACAGCCCCCCACTCCTCGCTTCCCGGCCCCGGCTACTCCTTTCTACCTTCGGTTCTTCTTGAGCTTCACGTAGGTGGACTGCAGCGTGTGTCCTGCGACTGGTTTGCTTCAGTCAGCGCAGCGTCCTGAGTCACCCGTGCTACAGCATGGGTCGGAGCCCCCTCCTTTTCAAGGCTGAGGGGTGTCCCAGGGCCCAGGTGTGCACCCCGTCCCCACTGGCCCCCCAAGGGGCTCTGGGATGTTTCCATTCGTGGCCGTGTAGAATGACGCTGCTTTGGCCGCAGACACACAGACACCTGCCTGAGTCCCAGCTTCTACTTCTTTCGGACGGACCTCAAAAGCCAGCTTGCTGCATCGTTGGGTCACTGTTTAATTTTCTGGGGAATCACCATGCAACTGTTTTCAAAAGTAGGCTGCACCATTTTACATTCCCTCCAGCGAGGCACCAGGCCTTCGAAGGCTGTACATCTTTGCCTTTTTCCCCTTCTTTTTCTAACAGCCGCCATCTCGACCGGGGTGCGCGTTCCCTCGTAGTAGCGGTGTACATTTCCCAGGTGAGGAGTGACGTCGGGCGTCTTCCCTCTCGCTGTGCACAAATTGGCCATTTGCACGTCTTGTTCAGTTCCCATCGAGTTTTACGCTTGGACTCTGGACCCTCCCCCAGAGGGGTGTCTCCGAGTGTGTCCATGAGGGTAAGCGTGCTGTGTCCGCTAGCCCGCGTCCCGGCTCGGCGAGGTCTGCCTCTGCCTGAGAGCGGGGGTTACCGGTGAGCGCTCGTCCCGCCCCTCTCTAGAGCGAGCCCAGTGTCCGGTGGTATATTCCTCACTCCCCATTCCCAGTGCTCATCCTCGTCTCAGCCAATGTGATCTGTGATGCCGGATGGGGCCTGCGTTGTCTCTGGCCTGGCTCCGTGTGGCACTAAAGAAATGAAAGCCATGGGAGGCTGAAGCAGGAGGATCGCTGCGAGTTCAAGACCAGTCTTGGCTACAAAGTGAGTTCAAGTCCAGCCTGAACTGCATAGTGAGATCCTGTCTCAAAAAAGGATTTAGCTCAGTGGTGTGAGCACCTGCATGGCAGGCACAAGGTCGTGAGTTCAATCCCCAGTACTAAAAAAAAAAAAAAAGAAAAGAAAAGAAAAGAAAAAAGAAAGAAAGAAAAGAAATGAAAGCACTGTCCTTTGAGCAATGGAATAATCTGGATTCCGTGTCCTCCTTTCACTCTGTTTGAATGAAATACGGCTGACGTTAGTGGAGCAACACGTCACCATGATGCAGGCGTGGAGGCGCCGGGGATGGGACCGAAGGTTGGACGGCGCGGGGTGCTGCTTCCCTGGGGAACGCCCCCAGGCCTCCCTTCTTCCTCACAGGTCCCCGTTCCCTTTTCCATTGGTGGATGCAACTGTCTCTCCCGGGGACTCAGCTGCTTTCCTCCAATGATGGGGAGAACGTGAACCTGAGCCGGGCCCGCCTAGCAGGTCCTTGAGTGCGACGCAGTAGCGCTCCCTTTCGGGCCCGCGCGCTCCAGCAGATCTGCAGAGCTTGCTCATCTTGCTTGAGCGAAACTGTCAGCTGGTTGTCGACCCCTGGGCGTTGTTTCTGCCCCCAGCCTCTGGTAAGCAGCCTCCCACCCGCCCAGGCCATGAATCCGCCCGCCGTCGGATGCCTCGCGTGCGTGGAATTGCGCAGCGCCTGCGCTTCCATGGCCGCACGTTCCACTGAGCGCGATGTCCTCGGCGCTCGTCTCCGCCGTGCGTGTCAGTCTCCTTCCTCTCGGAGCTGGCTAGTACTCCGTGGCGTGTTCTCTCGCCCCCTTTGATTCAGCCGTTCATCCACCAGTGGACTCTTGCGTTATTTCCGTGGCGTAGTTTTTGCTACAAGTGCGGGGAATGAGCAGTGCGCAAACAAATGCTGGTTATTTCGGGATGGTCCCTGCCGGGCTTTTGGGTGGCGACCCGGAGGGGGACTGCTGGGTGTGAGAAACAGCTCTGCCGGTTCCACTGTGTACCCCACCCACAGCTAGGTCTGGCACCGAAACCCGACAGCTCCGCAGCCTCTCCGCGTGGCTCCTTCCGGGCGCTGGTCGCCGCGGACGCCGGTGGGGCATTCTCTCCCAGCCCTGTTCGCACTGTCCCCCAGCAGGACACTTGGGCTCACTGTCCCCTTGGCCAAATTCAAATGCTGCCTCGCCAGGGGTCACCCCTCTGCCGCGCTGTGTGACAGCCGTGTGTCTGTCTTCTCCGTCAGTCTGTGGCCCCTGAGCTCTCCCCTCACCCGGTGCTACTGCTGGGTCAGTGAGCTGGGTGCGCGTGTGAGGCTGTCTTCCTTCTGCTTCCTGTCATCCACCGTGACTTTCCGCGGGCCCAGGGATGAGCATGGGGTGCTGAGGAAGGACACCGTCCCCGACTCCAGTGTGTACTCCGGTAACTAGGAAGGTCGGCTCCCGTCTTTCCCTTCCAGCATGCTCCTCGATATAGTGTTGGTATTCAAGACATAAACTTAGCAGATGGAGTTCAGCAATTGAAGTCCGGTGACTACTCTAGTGGGTGACAAACCAGGAAAAACACACCTACTGTGTGTGTAAAGTGACTTTGTCATGCTAATCAATAAAGGAAATCATCTTTCTATTATCGTGAAGCCACCTGCACTGACAAAAAAAAATTAAGAAAGCTGTCCGGACCATTATTAGCAAGGCCTTCGCAGAGGCTGTGGTGAGCTGGCTGGGGTTTACGGTACCCTTGGCCTGTGTTTAAGGTAAGGGAACATTTGTTTGCCAAGACAATGGTAAGTATTGCCCTGGCATTGAAATGCCACGGGATTTCTGAGACTCTGGGACTGTGAAGTGGGCACCGTAATAAGTCCAAACTTCCCACAGTGCCTGCTGTGCATCTCACGTCTCTGTAAGTCTTGCTGGCCTTGGTTCGTGCTAGCGGGTTCTCTGTGTGTTCCAGCTGGGGTCCAGGAACCTGCCTCTCTGTCAGAAGTGTCGCTTGCATCACTGTGACTCTCATATGCCCTTTGAAGGTGCCTTTTCCCGTCATGGAAATGGGGTTAATACCTGATATATTTATTTATAGGATTCGGTGAGGGCGTCTGAGGTCAGGCGTCTCCGCGTGCTCTGAGGGCTTGGGTGTGACGGTGCACCTCATTATGGGTGCTTGTTGATTTCTCAGGCAGATTTCAAAACACAGCCATCCCAGCCAGCCCAGGCTTACCGTGGAGCCCGGGAGCAGGAAGGTGACAAGGTCGCAACAGAACCCAGGCTCAGGAGGAAGCGTCTCATGCAGATGGAGCCCTGGCCAGTGTGTCCAGCCCGAAAATAGACGCTCCTGTCCCTGGCGCTGAAGGGTTGCCCAGCACAGTGGAGAAGCCAGCAGGAGGGGGGCGGGGAGGCTAAGTTTAGGGCCAGCTTCATTTTCAGAAGCGAGGGAGGAAGTGAGAGGCTGCCAGGCGGAGGTTTCCCCTTCCCCTTGGCCGAGCCCCTGCCCGCCGGGGTGAGGGCGTGGCCCTCTAACCCTGTGGACACAGAGGTTGGACTGCAGACAGTGTTTTAGGATCCAGTTCTTCCAGCTGCTGACCCGCTCGCTCACCATTTCCTCTGCAGAGCTGGCTTCCAGCTGCATCTGTGAGTGCAAATCCACCACCGCTGTGCTGTGGGAAGGCGCTGCAGAGAAAGCGGGCACACTCTGATTTCTTTGACTCACAATGCAGTGCTCCTGGTATCACATCCACGCCTCAGGTTCAGAAACAAAGCCTTATGCAAACAGCCCAGGGTCGGGGATATAGCTCAATGGCACAAGCACCTACCTGGCAAGTGCAAGGTCCTGAGTTCAATTCCCAGTACCAAAAACACAACCCTAATCTCCTATGCCTGGCCCTCATGTTCCCACCCTCTGTCCCACTGTCCCAGTTTGCTGTCCCACCACCATGACTCAATTAGTTTGACCACATCCATTCTTGTCCCCATGGGGTCTGGCGCATACACTGTGCTGTTTTGCCTTTGGATACTGTGTCCACATGGCGGTAGGTGTCCCGCTGGACTTCCTCCTTTTTGAACTCAGAATTCTCTTTAGGAGTTTCCTTCCTGTTGGCCTCAGTGGGAGGAGGGCCTGGAGCAAGATCTACTCTCGTAACGGGGATTCGCTGGGTCCACACCTCCAGAAACGCAAAGGACTGTGGGAGACAATCCTGGAAATAATGCGATTCTCTCTCCCCGCTGTTGGAAGCCAACTTTAGAAGCCTGTGAACAGAGAAACCCCACAGCCAAGGGCCCAGCTCCGGAGGCCGCGAGTGGGGCTGAGGGACACGGTGGGGTGAGAGGGCCCCATCAAACCCCAACTCATCACCACGGTAACCTCGCGATGACCTCTCCTGCCCATGGCCTGCGCCTTCCTCATACAGTGCGTACTGTGTCTATTTGTTATCTGCTTGAGTTCTTTTCTGTTTGCGTTTTTGAGGTTTTGTCTGGTTTTGCTTTTGCGTTTGTTTCTGTGTTTTGGTTTTGTTCTCCAAAAGAGAAGGGCTGCTGTGTTGCCGGAATGGTATAGGAGGCGTCGATGTAGGGCATTCAGCTCCTCTTAGCTTTTTAATCTTGCGGGCATTGTACCGTCCATCCTACGTGCAGGTCTTTCCTCTGCTACCTTTATTTCTGGCTTGTGGTTTGAAGATGAGGAGTCTGGTGATATTCTGGCCTCGCTATCCATCTTATTTTACTTGAAGAGCTGCTGGTCAGTTTCGGCGAGGTCGCCTTCCCCAAGGGAGGGCGGCGCGCTGGGACGCACCCCTGTGGGGCAGCATCACGTCTGGAAGCCGGGGTGGCGCCTCCTCGCGCTCCCTGCACCTGGGCCTCGTGGTTTGGGGGCCAGAGTCAGCACTGCCCACTGTGCCCCGGAGCGGGGCTTTGTCCAGGCCACACTGGCTACCTGTGACCCAGCGAGGCCACCTTCAGAACTGACCGATGAGCTGAAGATGGCGCTGAAGTGGGAGATGGAGAAGCTGATTGCATGGCCGCTGGGCCCAGCACGGTGCCTTCTGCCTTGTGAGGCTTCACGGATTGTTTGGCTGCTGAGTTAAGGAATTAAAGACGGGGCTCTGGTGAGGCCGAGGTGTCGCCTGAAGGCCCGTGTATTGAGACAGTCCCGACGGTGGCACTCTTGGGAGGGCCGGAGCCTTGGAGGGGGGTAGCTGGAGGTTTGTGGGTCTCTGGGGAGCGTGTCCTCAAAGGGCACTGCTGGACTCTGGTCTCCTTCCCTCTTTCTTTCGCCTCCTGACCGTGAAGTGAGATGTTTCGCTCCCTCACACGCTCCTTGCACAGTGGGCCACTTCAGCCCTAAAACCAGGGGGCCGATGGGTCCCAGACTGGAACCTCCCAAGCCATGACCCCACATGAACCTTGTCTCTTTAGAAGTTGCTCACCTCAAGCATTTGTTACAGCAACAGAAAACTTAATAACACAGAGGATGCAGATAATTGGATTTTCCAAATCCTTGTCTTACCCCTAACACTTTTCTGGGGCCTCTACTAACAACCGAAAACCTTGCCTCAGTTCCTGCATGTGGTTCATCCACCAGTGAATGGTTCTGCCGTCTCCCACTGGGTGCTGAGGCTCCAAGGACGGGAAGACAAGCAGCTGCCATCGAGGTATACAGAGTCTCAGTTATAACTGTGGATCCGAGCACAATGCTGGGGTGGCTGTGATGGAGCCACACACCGAATGGAGAGGGGACGGGGTAGAAACCCTGAATGTGTCTCAGATGCTCTTCTTTTCATCCCACTGACTTCATATCGGTGTGTATGAGGCAAGGAAAGACCTGAGGACCTTAACTGTCTGCTCCTCGGTCAATGCACATCTCTTGTTGAGTTTGCCGTTGAGGAATTTCTTTCCCTGTCTGGTGCCTTTCCTGCTTCTCGGGTGGGCGGATCGTGCCGTGTGGGAGCCCGAGTGTGCGTGTGGCTCAGGTGGTCCCCTGAGCCTTTCCCAAGGCTCTGATCTTGGCCGTGCTGACTCTAAGAAGAGAACACTGTGGTCAACCTCAGGATCCCGGAGAGCCGGTCATGTCTCCCAAGGAGGTTTACCAGGCTGGAAATGTGGCATAAATGCCTGTCACTCGAGGCCCACTCCAGAGAGTTCAGTCACCCTGGCCAAGTGTCTTCCTGGGGAAGTGCAAAGAACCTGCCCAGAGGAGACCTGGAAAACCAATGGCCTGAGAATTGGAGGTGACCCTGCACATGGCTTCTTCAGTGTGTCATGCTCAGGGCCAGAACTGAGTCCTGGGAAACACTGGCCTGGGGAGGGAGAGCAGCGGTGCCCTGATGAGGGAGCCCTTCAGAAACCACATGAGTCTGTTTGGGGGACAGTGCTAGGGACTAAAGGAGGCACATAGAGTTTTGGAGGAGCTAATAGGATCCAGTCCCCACCCAGGAAGCCAGCACTCGACTGATTTGTTGACTTGGAGAACGAAAATTCCAGTAGCCTAGTCCTTTGGTTTTCAGTGAAATTGTTTTCCTGATGTTCATGTGTATGCGATCTTGGAAACCCCAATAAAACCCTGCTTCCAAGCAGTGTGGTGTGGCTGACCCAGCATTAGGGTCTTGGTGTTCCGCGGGGGTATGGTGAGGGTGAAGGCAGATGTCGGGGACGATGGTGAGGGGACACAGGAAGTCATCTAAACTGGAATACCATAGATCGGGGGAAACCAGCACCTAGGAGACTCGGACACACAAGTTCATCGGGGTTCTGATCCTGGTACAGGGGTTGAACATAGACAGAGATTCTCTTTTTCTATTCAAATGCCGAGAAAACAAGGTTTTGATTTAGGCAGCCAGGTAAAGATTCCAATTATGTCTTTTGTGGCCCTCTGCCGTCTTTTCTCCAAAAACTCCAAAAATAAAAGGTTATTCTCTAGAATAGGGAAATGGCGATTCTTGTGTGTGTTTTAGATTAAGCAGAGCACTTGTGCATCTTAGTCTTATCTCCCGATGCATTGTGGGACCTGCCAATATTTGCACAGGGACAATATTTACTTCCTGCCTTTACCTTTAAGTGGGACTTTCTACCCTGTTCCTCAGCAAGAGTTGGGCTGGAACACAGCTGGTCACCAGGCTGAGTCCGTGACGGGCAGGTCCTGTGGGCTGCCTGACGTAACAGGGTGGCTGGTGTGTGACATTCTACATCCACACGCCAGACCTCCAGTCATTTCCAAACCCCGGCTCAAGCTAAGTCTCACTATGTGCTTTTCCTTCTTGGACAAAATCCCTCACCCACATTCACACAAAATGGTAATTTTTTTTTCCTGCTGGAACACTAGTAAGCAACATGAATTCGGGGGAAACTGGGTGGTTTTCACACAAGGTGAGGCCGTGATTTAAGGACTCAGGTGGTTCCATTTTCAGCACGAATGAGGCAGAGATCAGAGCCTGGAGAAATTAAACCCCGTGAAGCAGGGTTCTTTCCCTTCAGCTGTAGACCATTATTATAGCTGTGACTTGGAATGTGGGGCTCACCCCACCCCGCCCCACTCTTCCCTTCCCCTCCTTGTTCCTCCTTTCTTCTGTTTCTGTGTGTGCTTATCCGTCCATGTGAGCGTGTGTGTGTGTGTGTGTCTGTGACTGAGTGTGAATGTGTCTGCGTGATGTCTGTGTGTCTCCATCCCTGTGTAAGTCTGTGTGTGTACATCTGTGTGTGGCTTTGCGGATGGGTATGAAGTCTCTGTGTGCGGGTTTGTGTGTGTGTGTGTGTCTGTGGCTGTGTGTGAATGGGGGGGTCCTATCGGAGCAGGAGGACGAGAGGCACAGCACACGTCTTCCTCCACCAGCCGCCACCCGCCTTCCTGCTCTGTGGCCCCCAAAGGCCCAGCCTTGCCCTTGGTCCTGCCGCCCCTTGCAGGCCACAGGGGAGGGGCCGGGAAACTCCGGCCTTGACTCCCTGGGCCATTGTTGGCCCGGGCATCCCATCTGCTTCTCCGCTTACCCTGGTCACAAGGGGTCTGCAGCCTCCTCCAGCTGGTCCCGCCATCCGCACCGCACGGCACAGGCCGGGCCTCGTCTGTTCAGTCCCACTGGCCTGGGGGGCCCGCACCTCTGCTGGGAATTCGTTAGCCCTGGGTGTCCCAACTCAGTCCCCGAGGAAGCAACGAGTCTGCGTGGCAACAGCTTTGGTACCAAATAGCAGAGCCATGGCATCGTGAGGCCCGCTGTGCGGTGTGGCATGGGTGAGGGGGGAGACGCTGACCACAGGTTCCTAGGTCAAGCCAGGAGAGGCCAGGAGGAAGGTTTCGGGGTAGCCGGGGAGCGACGAGAAGGGCCATTCTTCCTTCTGGCAGCGGCCACTCACCCTGGCTCCAGTGCTTGCGGTCCAGGTATCACACTACCTGGCACCCTCGGGCGGTGTCTGTGACCCGGCTCACCCCGCGCCCCCATCTGCTCGGGGCCGATGGGATCAGCTTGCTTTCCCCTTGCCCTCTCCCTCGCCCTCCTCTGCACCCGAGCAGCTAAATCGCCAGCATTTTCCGCCATCCTCCGATTACACTGCTCAGAGGGCCAGCCAGAATGCTGATGGGGAGATTTCTTTTCCACCCATCCCACACCTCACAAAAGCTGGGGGGACTCTAGCTGCGGCCTGTCGGGCTCACACTTTCTTTCCTATAATTCTATACAAATGGCATTGGCCTTTTATGAGGCCTTTGTCTGCGGCCTTGCTGAGGGTACTTTTCATCTCACGTCGGTTTCTTGAATTCACATTGGTTTCTTGAATTTTAAGTGGAATTTGTTCAAATTGGCCTGGCTTGGCATTGCTTCTTGCAGAGGAAATGCAGGCCCGCAGTTATGTTAGTAAATTCAAAAGGGACTTAAAAAAAATCTTTCTCTTCTACCACAAATTAAATGCTTCGATAAGAGAAGATCATTAAAAATTAAAATGCTTTTTGAGGATACCAGCGTTGCCCTCTGATCACTTGTGGGAGTGGGGGGCAGGGAGACCGCCCGCCTCCCTCGCTACCCCCAGGACTTCCGTTTGTTTTCTCTCTGATATGATGATGACTTGGCCTCCCAGGAGGACTCAGCTCTCATAATAAAAATTGCTATTTGCATTTTTAAGTTACGTCACTGATTTTTCTGTTAGAAACCCAAGGAAGACTAAAACATCCTACTCTGACAACCAGTTTGACAAATTGATCAGATAATCGAGTCCAGAGCTGTCAAAGCTTTGGAGCAGCTGTGTTGCACCTTTCCGTGCTGGGTCAGAAAACAAGTATTTTGGGCCACGCAGGCCCCTGTTGCAACTGCTCAAGGCCACTATTGATCTGGACTGGGGCCAGGCTGTGTTCACTAAAATGTTAATTTCACATGCGTTTCATGCCAGAAATATTGTTCTTCTTTTGGTTGTTTTGAGCCCTTTAAAAAAGTCAAAATCATTCTTAACTGTTAGGCTAAATAGAAGCAAGCAATGGGGTCTTATAAAAACAAGGCAGTAAGCAGGCAGGATTTGGCCTGAGGGTCACAATTTCTCAACCTTCCTCAGAGCCCAGTTTTAAAACTACAATTTACAACACACTTGTGGGTGGGTGAAGGGTTGCAAAGTCCATGTAATGAGTCTTGCATTCTAAGAAGAAAAGAATAGAATGTAGTGTATCACAGATAATAGGGCCTCAGTGTTGTTTCATGAAATCGTGTGTGTGTGTGTGTGTGTGTGTGTGTGTGTGTGGTGTCACTATGCTGTTCAGTCCTTGGAAAACTATTTCTATCAACCTTGTCCACCTTATCCCCCCGACTTAGGTATATTGGAAGAGACACTAAGATTTGGAATCCATGGAGTATTATGGTCATAGCCAGCAAAAGTGGATAGAGGGGTGTCTTAGTTACTTTCTCATTGCTGAGATAAAATACCTGAAGTTAAAGGAGGAACGGTTTATTGTAGCTCAGCTTGTAGAGGTTTCAGCCGGTAGTTGGCTGGTTCCAAGGCAGGGTGGCATGGCAGAGGGCATCGCAGAGGAGAGCAGAGCATGGCAAAGCAGGGCAGGCAGAAGGTAGCCAGCAGCCCTTTCTGTCGCTTACATTCTGCCAAGGTCAGGTAGCACTGACGCCCAGGGTGGGGCACCCCTAATCCCCACATCACACACCCTAGACCCAGCCACCTCTGAGAAGCTCTACCTGTGGTCACGAGGCTTTGGGGGACACCTAGATATGAGCTGTAACAAGCGTCAGTGGTCACCTTCCATCGTGAAATTCGGGAATCAGGACTCTGGCATCAGCCCTCCCTCCCAGTCTGTAATCAGAGAAGGAAGTAAAGAGAACGTTCCTATCATTAATATATTAGGATGCTTCGTGGTCCGGCCCACTAAGTACGCATTTCTCGACTTTCTATTTAGCTTGCTTCTAAAACAGCTCCACGCACCTGTCTTCCCCCTCTACTCCTCTGCCTCCTCAGACTCTGTGGTATTTAAAGCCCTCTGCTGGTGGAGCAGTCAGTATTCTTCACCAAACAGAAACACAATAGTGTGTGGGAGGAAGGATGATGCATTTTAATGTGATAAAAATGCCTTATGCCAGCCGTGACGGCTCCCCTAACTTCACGCTGTGAGGAGGAGGAGGAGGAGGAGGAAGGTGGGGGAGGCACACTTTAGCACTGTAGCGTAGGACCTTCAGCAGTTGCCCCTGAGCAGTCCGCATCCCAGAGAAGGCTCCGGAAACTGGGAACTACAGGTCTGCCTGGGGCTTTACAGTTGTCTTTGGTGGTGGGAGTCATGGTGGCTGGGATGCCCATGGGGGGCAGAGCAAGGGCCCTGAGGTGCCGGTTTTGGGCCAGCTGTAGACAGATGGAGTGGGAAGGAGAAAGGCAGGTGTGGGGCGCATAGAGCAGGGTGTCTGGGGCTCCCGCCGACTGTTCTGTGCTGCATGGAGGTGGCAGGCAGGTCCCTCGGGCCCTGCAGGACGGGGGAAGCTTGAGCTGAGGCCAGCAGGGTGCTCCCAGTGGCCGCTGGTGGGAAACCTCCAGCTGGCCACATCCTGGGAAGGCCTGCTGACTCCCAGGCAAAGCCAGACCAGGTCCCCTTCCTTAGCGTCCTGCCCAGAGGAGGCTCTGTGGCTTTCTTGTTTATGCAGAGGGAGAAACTGTTTACTTTCTGAAACAGTAAAGAGAGAGCAGCTTCTATTTCCAGGACTCTGATGAAAGCTAAGCAAGGAGACAGAAGAGAAGAGAGTGTCCCCGAGCTCCCCTCTGGGACAAAGGCTTTCCAAGTCCCGCCATGCATCCCCTGCTGTGCCCTAGCTGTGGAGATGGGGAAACTTTTGACCTGCCGGTGTTTTGAGAAAGCGGTATCTCCTCATGGTCAAGGACCCTTTCCCGTACAGTCCAGTGACTATTTGGGCCATGGAAAAGGGCTCGAAGCCTTATTCTCCCTGGACAGCTTCCTGGTCGGACCTTGGAATGCATGGGTATGATGGGGGTGAGACACAGGGCTTAAGGAGCTGGTGGGGTGGAAAGGGCACCATGCCCCGCTCGGAGCCCGGAACATGGTGGACTCTTCGGAGACAGATTCCTAAGTGCAGAAGAGCAGTTCCACCGTTCAGCCACTAGGCCCTGGGCCCAGGACTGCGCGCGCTCAGGTGCCCAGAGGGGAGCCCAGGAGGCAGGCTTGGCCTAACTCAAAGAGGAGCAGGAGACGGGTACAGTGCAGACTGCTGTTGTCACTCAAGGCCACACTCAGCCAGAGCATACCCTTGCCGAGGTAAGAAGAGAGCACAGAAGCTCGTAGATGACACTAGGAAGCCGGGAAAGGTGGCGCTTGGGCTCTGCCTCAGAGTCAGGACCCCATAATTTGTAGAAGTTGTTCCAGACTGCGGTCAGGAACCGGTCTCATCCGTCTCTGCCCTGCTCCCTTCCTTCCTTCCTTCCACAAGCATGGAGTCAGCTAATGTGCACACACCAAGGATTAAAGAGATGAGATTTAAGAAGAAACAATAATGTCTCTTTCCTCGCAGAGCCGTACATCCAGGGCAGGCAGCAGGTAGCGTACAGATGAGCAGACAGGTGCGTCCCTTTGCAGGGACAGTGTGATGGAAGAGGACCTTGAGAGTTAGGGAGAGTGCGGGAGGCCTGAGTTAGAGGAGGGAGAGAGAAGACCCCTGATGGGGACACACATCCACGCGGCACTTGGAGGCCCAAGGGAAGGACAGGAGGACGCAGGCCTCCACCAGCTGTACACTTTGGAGAGTGGAGGAGCTGGGCCTCTGAGCTGTGGAATGCAGGCCCTAGGCCACAGGCTGAAGAAGGCAGGACAGAGCAGACTAGGCAGGCCTCGGGGTCTCCCAGGTAAGGTGAGAGTCTTCTTCCATGGGGCCTGGAGGAATAACGAGATAGTGTCAGATTTGAATCCTTAAAGGTTTGCTTTGGCTGAAATGGAGCTGGGAGGTTGGAAGGTGAGAGAACCATGCCAGGCTCCTGCTGCTGTCCAGACAGGCGGAACGTGACCCAGACCCGGGCAGGGTGGGAGGAGACAGGCCAGGCACCGGTGGTGGGGAGAAGGCGACCAGGGTCTGGGAGGATCCGGTCAGGAGGGTGGTGACAGGCTGGGGAAGAGTCACAGGTGTCCCACGTGCATGATGAGTGAGGGGAGTGGGGAGATGGGAAGACAAGCGACCTCGGAGTTGCAGGAGATCCCGAGAGAGATCCTTTAGATCCCGCCTCAGATCCAGGGCATTTGGGAACTTGCGTCCTGTCAGCGGGCGCCAAGGCGTCTCCACCATCGTTCCATGCCACGCTGCAGTTTTGCCGTTGTACGCACACTTCCATGCAGCCCTGACTTGGAGACCTGTTGCTCAAGTCAGTCTGGCAGCCGTAAGGTAAATTGGACACGGTGGCCACAGGGTGTGATAGAGGGGCCGGGGTGAGGAGTGTAGTGTCCCGCTTATGTGACGGTGACAGTGTGACTGCACAAAACAGGGACTCTGGGGAAGCAAGAGCAGAGCGGGTGGTGCATCCAGGAAGGGTGCAGTCCCCAGCCAGACTTCACGCTGTCTTGGAACATCACATCTGGGGACAGTATTTTTAATGGCTTTCGGAAATGTGTGTCATAAAATAATAAAAAGCAAAAAGCAATCCCATAACCAATTTTTAAATAACTCTTTGAAAGGTTGGGAGGAAAGATACTAAAATATGAATGTTCTATGCTTAGATTAGTGGTGACTCACAATTATGCTTATGTATTTTCAGAAATCTCCCACTGTACACTCATGTTTAACTTGAAAAAGCAAAATGTGCATCATTCTTTAAATGCTAGTGGGGAGATACACTGTGCAACAGTGCTGACCCAAGACAGCCTCACCAGGGCCTGGGCCTCTCTGCTGGGTCTTAAGGGATGGTTAGAATTTATCCTGGTAGCCCACGTGCCAGTAGGCCTATGGGACACACATCTCTTTTGAATCAAGGACTCCCCCCGCACTCTGATAAGCAACCTGCTGGCTCAGAGGACTGGCTAAGTTCGTAGCAACTAAGGTCCATAAAGGAAGTAAATGCTTGTATTACTAGGTTATTTTGCAGGCCTGGTGCTTGCAGTCTGAGCATTTCTTGGAAAGATGACAGTGTACATTGTGGCAAATATGTGAAATTGTCCTCTGTTGTGTCTCCAAGCCCCAATATCATTCTCATTGTTTTGCTTAATTTTGATTAATTTTCTTTTTTTTTTTTATTTTCCTTTTTTTATTTTTCTTCATTCATATCCTGATGGAATGAATGGTCAACTATTCTAAAAATAACAAGATACACTATAGTAGCTATTGTTTTCATAGTATCTCTCTTTGAAGTTCTCTGCCGTTCTGCTGCTTTGTTTTGATTGTTATCTTTTGTTGGATTTTACTCTCTTTAAAACAAAATTAAAAAAAAAAGAATTTATCCTGGTACCTGTGAGGGCAGAATGATTCTCACAAGAGGACTGAGATGACAACAGGTGACAGAAAACCATTCAGAAGTTGCATGCAAGGGTCAGGCAGGCAATGCAACCAGCCCCGGTACTAGACACTGGGTCTCTTCCAGTGTCTTGTTGTCCTGATCAAAGAATTGGACAAGACAAACACAGGATGTGTAGGACTTGCACTTATTAAGGTGCTGATGGGAGGATGAAAGGTAAAGGTAGGAAGAGAAATGTGTGCGCTGCAGGGTGAGCGTGGCCCATTTACAGTAGGAGGAGAGGTACGCCCTGCGCGGTGCAAGCAGGCCAGTGCAAGGGCTCATGGTGCCCGCAGGCTTAGTGGCCACCATCTTTTATACCCCTGTTCTGACATCAGAGCCAGGCTGTCCTATGCAGGGTAGTAAGCTGTTCCGTGCATGCATTCCGGCTGCGATTGACAGGTCTCTGTGACTGACAAGTCATGCCCAATTTTCTGCCCAGTTTGCCGTGCTCTGATCTCCTGCCTCGGCCCTGGAGGTCCTGGGAGTTCAGCCCGTGGGCATGGAATCGAAGTGGGCCTTGGTTGTTCAGGAATGAGCTGGTCAGGAGGGTGGCGGAAGTGGAGGGGTCGAAGCCCCTCCAGCTGGTGGCAGTGGGTAGGACAGAAGGAACTTTCTGGACCCTAGGGCCAAGTCCAAGCAAGGGAGGAAGAGGTCAGAGATCAACGTTCCCAGCTTTCAATCTGGGGCGACTGCAGGAACATTTAGGTCATTCACAGCTGTGGCAGTTAAGGCACGGGTCGACTTCCTGCGGAGAGGGCAAGGGTGAATTGAGTTTCTGATGTGCAGTGCTGGCTTTTAGAGGCGGCAGAAATGTGAAAGCAGAGACGCAGAAGCACCCAGCTGTAACTCTGGGGCAGATGGGGCCCACTGGCATCACGAGCATCCTGAAGGGACAGTCGGGGTCCTGTCATGCACAGGAAGCCCGAGCAGCCGGAGCAGAGGACACGTCGGCAGCACCAGGTCAAGTCACCTGTGTCCTAAGCGGGACATTTTAAACTCTGGAACCCTGTCAATGACACCAGATGTGCGCATCCAGTCACTGCATTGTCACTTGGCCTGGTCTGTAGTACCAGGGAAGCCCCCAGCAGCCGCCACACCTAGAGAACAAGAGACACCCCGATGACAGAGGCTTGGCTGTGCACAGCGCAGTTTATATGTATATAAAACAGAAACAAAAACAACAAAAACTGTTTGGCATCTGTTAAGCCATTTTTGCTCTATGATTATTTGGGGCAGAAATGGTCCTATGTAAAACCAGAAATGCCCACACAGGCATCTGACCCGAGGAGCCTGCGGGCTTCCATCTGTATCAATGCATACTCCGCATTCCTCTCTCCTCTTCTCTTGTCCTGTCTCTAGAAATACTGGCTACCGGTACTTCCCTTATAACCTTGAACTGAGTGGTTTCCCTCTAGGGAACTGTTCTTTCAGGATGAATGAAAAGCTCAAACATGTGCCTCTGCTCATCTCATTCATTTGAATTTCTGTACCCACCGAAACACCGCTGTGTGTTCACTGCCCAAGTACTGCTGTCGAGAGTCCGCCGGATGTGAGGCTGTCTTGGAAGCAACTACAATGGAAGGATGTAAAGAGTGTGGAGAAAACCAAAGGTTGTTTGCTTTCAGACATAGGGTCATATTTATTACAGTCTTAGCAATGGATCTTTTGTCTGAGTACTGGACAATAAATATCCACTTTCTTTGCATAAAGAGAGCTGACACGATGAGGGTCCACTTGATCCCTGAGGCTTAAAAATGATTACACTTCTCACCAACATTAAGGCGATGGTCCCCTCAACCTGGGCTCCCCATGCTACCAAGAGATCATCATTGATTTTAGCTGAGACCTACAAAAGCACCTTTACTCCTTTTTAAGGAGGCAGGCCATGCATAGTTTGCAAGTGGCTTATTTCTCCAATGATTAAAAAGAAAATGTGATACTGAAAAAATTTGTGATTGCCTAAGGCTTATTCACTTTAATGTATTTCAAGTTTGGGTTCAGCTCTTTCAAGACCTGCTCTCCA
>RJWM01039369.1:0-16152 GCA_004363535.1 Dasyprocta punctata
GCTCTTGCCCCTTTTTACTTTGGCTGCTTTTGTTCGGTTGCTGCCTTGAAGTGCTGTCCCCATGCCATGCCACCCTGCCTTGGAGCCAGCTGATTGTGGACTGAAACCTCCAAAAACTGTAAGCTAAATAAACCTTTCCTTCCCTAATTTTGTGTGTCAGGTGTTTTGTCTCAGCAACGAGTAAAAAGTAACCAAGACAATTATATTCTAAAATCAAGAGAGCTTTCAGGGGCAATGTCAGGTGGGGGCCAAGAGCTGCCTTGCTGTTTTATAAAGATCCGCAGGAGCCAGAAACTGTACCACATATTCTGCACCTCTGTTAAGTTCCACAACACTCCTTAAGAGTTGATTATTAGTAATTTGGTATAATTTGTGATACCTGCCTTCAGAAAATGAGTATCATACCGAGTCATGTAAAATTCTGATCTATAATACAGTATTACCAGCAGTCATCAGAGAAGATATAGGTATTTAGTTACTTATCCTGCAAGTATAATAAAACAAAAATTCTAAAAATTATGAAAAAAAAAAAAGGAAAGGAAAAAAGGGGTATAATAGAAATCCAGGCAAGAAATGGTGATAGTTTAAGACTAGGGCAGTGGCCTCAGAAATGGAGAGACAGACATCATTATGTAATTTAGAGGCACAATCAATAGAGCTAATAAATTAGTTGTAAGAGGTGAGGGTGGGAGGGACCCAGGACAACCCCCAGATTTCTGGCTTGAAGAAATGAGTAGTAGAATTTTTAGGGGAGATTGGTGGAGGGAGAGGTTTTGAAGGATAAATTCAGAACCTCATGTTTCAAAAGTTTAATTAAGCTGGAAATGTCCATGAGACACCCATCTATGCTCTACCTGGGGTCAAATAAAAATTTTAATAGGTAAATGGTAACACCAACCCTTCTATTTCTTCTAGTTTTTCCTAACCACAGTGCTCATATTTATACCCATGAGAAATAAAAATGGTTTGAAAGCATGATTCATACTTATTTTCATACCATGTTGGGAATTTTCACTGACTAGTAAACTGTAGAATAAGGATGAACTTACGCTTAAATACTCAGGACTTGTTTCTTAAGCATCTTCATGAATATAAACCTGACAGGTCGTTTCTTAAGCCAAAAACCATGGGACAGGTATAATGTTCTGTTTCTCTTTTTAAATCATTAATTCTTCCATCTCAATAGTTGCTGCACACAGGTGGGAGTTGGTGGTTTGACTTTCGAAGGAAGCAAACCAACTGATGAGCCAATTAAAACCAGAACTGCTCTCTGAAAACCCTCCAGCCCGACAACCACGTGCCTCTACCCTGCTTTTGTGCAGATCACTTTCCCCACGCAGCTTTGTGGAGACTTTCAGAGTGTTTACCTAGGACATTTTCCAAAAGTGTCTTATGGCAGAATTTTGCCATAAAGTTAAACTGTGTGAAACCAACAATGATTTTTCTGTGTGCAAGGGAGGCTTGAAATATCTCAGACATAAAAGCACAATGAATCCAATCTGTTTCCCATTTTTAAGATAATATCAATTCTAGGAGAAATTTCAAGGTTTGGAATTTAAAGAGCCAAATGGATCACTTCTCACAGGTCTAGTGTATTAGTGGTCACAAGTGCACAAATGGTCGCAGCACTCTTGGCCATTTTCACAACCCATTAGTGGTTACTCTATCAATCAACACAATACACCACAGCAGAACTCTAGTCATTACGCTTATGAGACACAATGATTTTTTTTATCTTCTTACCTTAGAGTTGGTTTTAATCGAAAGAATTGTGCTTCCAAGATTTTTATATTTCTCGACCCATCGACCCCACATTTCTCACTGTAAAAAACTACTGCTGCTATCTCACTCCTCCAAAACGTAACGTGCATTGGCATCAAAAAGGGCATAACCTCCCTGCATATCTCCCCAGCCACATCTCCTGCTTTCTCCACATCATACTGTACACACTAGCAATGTACAAATAGAGAGGCTGGTTACCAGCACCTGGGACTTGGGTCTTCCTGACACTCTCCCTTGCTCTCTAATCTGCTTACTGATTGAGTCATGTTGGAGGCTGCTTTATGAAGAAGACTCCATGGGAAAAAAATAGAGGGAAGAACTGGGGCCTCAGCCACCCATGAGAAACTGGATCCTGTCAGCAATCATGTGAGTGAACTGGGAAGTGGATCCTTCCTGGTCAACCCTTGAGATAACTGTGACTCGGAGCCAGAGGTCACAGTTAAGCTACCCCTCGCTTGCTGGCCCACAGAAACTCTGACAATGAGTATGTGCTGTTTTGAGTTATGTTTTAAGCTGTGTTTTGGGTTCATTTGTGACTCAGCGGTGGGTAATTCACTTGCCTGGTAGGGTGGTTGTGAGGGTAAAAAGAGGTAACATAAAAGATATCTACTAAAACACCACACCACAGAAGACAGAATACAATGTTAGCTGTATTCTTCCCCCATGTCTGTTTCTGCTATCACCACCATGGTCGAGGCACTCATGGCCAATTCCTGCAATAGCTTAGCTAACTGGTTTTCTTGCTTTCCTCTGTTCAGCTGTTGAACTTCTTTAAAAAACAAACAAAACTTCAACAGCTTCCTGTTCCATAAAGACCACCAATCTGTCCCCATCTTCTATTTCCAAGTTTAATTCCCATGATGCTTTCACTACACTAAAATTCATCTATTCACTGTACTCCAAATATAGTTCACATGTCTGCATTCTAGTAACCTTGGTAATTAATTTTTACCCTTTTAGTAGTCATTCCCTTTTCTCCTAAATTACAAACCACCACTCTCCTTACCTAGTCACTATAGGTAATCATCCACAACCTCCTTCACTAAGCTTCTCCAAACCTCACTCACCCACAGTGGTCTTTTTTTCCCCCTAAATTAATAATATTCATTTATTCGATATTCAAAATCATCTAGATATAAAAGAGGCAGAATAAACTTCAGAAAGCAATGAGTTGAAGGATTCATTTTACAGGTAAAGAAACAAGGCCAGAGATAAGTGTGACTCAACTAAATAGTAACAGCTCTGGGACTAAAATTCAAGCCTCACAATTCAAGTTGAAATTCAAGTCTAAAAATATTTATCCAGGAGGTAAGGGGAGGGGAGGGGAGTGAAAAAAGAATTGATACGTATTACATACATGCACCAACTCCCCACAAGGAATGTGAGCTTTATGGGCTACAAACATGTGCTAATGAAAACTAAAAACTGAAAAAAAATCAAAACAATAATATTTGCCAAGTGCCTATAAGGCACTATAAAATTTCAACAGTTTTATCAATATGCCATTCATTTACTTAATTAACAACAACAAAAATAATAGTAAGTACTATTTACCAGATACTCAGGATAAAGAGGTTCCCCACAAGGAATTAACAATAGCAAAGGGGGAAAATGGGTAGAGCTACAATTATAGTATGTTTGATATGAAACTGGAAAGGAAAAAGGAAAGAAGAAAATTACCTATACATGATCTTTGGTCCATTCAACCATTCACTCATCTACTGACTCATTTACTTGAAAAGATGGATAGGTAAGTAGCTAAAATTCTTACTTAAGGACAGAAAGTAGAAAAAAATGTTACCCTGAAGCAAATCCTAAGGAGGGGAGCTGGAATTCCAATATTAGCATTGAAAATGTTTTTCTAATATATCAAATCTGAAAAATTCGGCACTTATAATCTGAAAATACATATATATAATATTTTTAGTTTACAATTTATTTGCTGAATGACCTTAAGCAAGTAGCTTACTCTAGTTTAATCTTCTTATCTTTAAAACTGGAATAATACCTTGCATGGAATTTGTGAGAATTAAAACTTTAATAACTAACGTTTTCCGGTAACCAATACAAAATAACATAAAAGTCGAGTTTGATAAATAAAACACATTCAACTTAAGGAGGCATTGCATTGTCAAAATTATAGATAAAATTCCTCTAACTCCAAAAAAATTTTATTCCTTTGCAAACTTTTCTAGAACTGGGTAAGTCCTTTTACTATTTTCAGGCAGCAATATTCTTAGAATCCATTGTATAGTAGTTACCATGTGGAGAGAAGTATAAAACCCTATATTTAAGAAGTTTAGAAGACAAACAGGAATACAGAAGAATAGCTCTTTGTGCAAAGCAAGCAAATACATTCTTGTGGGTTTAGTCACAAAGATACCAGAAATGAATGCCAAGAATACAATTCAACTTACACAGGTAAGTTTAATAATCAGAACAAAGTGGAGGAAAAATTTTAAATAGGACACTATGTAGACTAGCAGATAACTTTTATGTTGACTACATGAACAGGGTTTAAAATGTGTAGTTATTGTGCAGTCTCCTGAGCTAAAATTATTTAAGTGGCCATAATAATCAGAACTCTAGACAAACATAAGTAAAAAATAGTTTACTCATATTATATGAAATGGTCAGTATGTTGTACCTCACCAGCAATTCATAGTTCAATAAAATGTGGAAAACTACAAGAAGGAATGTGCGCTAAAACAGCATTTACATCAGTCTTCATACGTGTATCAGTAATGCATCGCCTCAGAAGATTTGTGTCTAATTTTCACTGAATAAAATTTTACCTTTAATGTACTCTAGAAGAAGTAATCAAGGGAGTTCAATCTATTAAGAAATACGTTGTCTCCAGATTTTGTGGTCATCTAAATTTTATTTTTATAAGATTCTTAGACAGTATACTGCATAAACATTTTTACCATTTACATTATACCAAAAAACATGAATACTGAAAATGAGATAACAAAGAATACAAAAAATACATTTATTTTGTTTTCAAATAATTCCATACCAAAATATTTTGCTGAAAATGACTTTTAATCTATAGATAACAGACACATCAAATTATACTCAGAGGGACTAGAATATAGCTCAGTAGCAGGATGTGTGAGGCCCTGGATTTGATCTCCAGCATCATTAAAAAAAAAAAATTCAAGAAACACTTGATTTTAAAACAGACAAATTTATAACAGGGTTTACAATTATTTCAATAAATCAGGCACTCCACAACACAATGTACAGGTACAAAAGTTATGTGATGATTGCTTCATATTGTAAGGGGACAAAGATCTTTTTCAAATATGGAAAGCAACTAGTCTTTTTACAATGCTAATCCCTAAGAACTACTATTCTCCTTTATAGACTACAATATTATTGTCAGTTTCATATACTTTTACTTTATAAAGAACTCCCATGGGAAGAAATTTCTGGAGGTTCTCCCAGATGTATACAGCTACATTTTCTGTCGTGCTGTAGAAAAAAAGTAAAGAAGTTCAAAATGCAGATAATAAACATAATTTCATGTTTAATATTTTCAGAAAACAGAAATTTATACTGTATCAGGGGACACAGTAAACTAAAAGTTTAGAAATCACACAGTAATCTGATAAAATGTTAGATTCAATTCTTTCTTATGATCTATCTAAGGCAAGATAGTGACACCCACCTTACAACATCTGCAAAGTATGGCACATCCAGATCCAGATTCTTGTGATCTAGGGGCTTCATAATTGCCTCCTACAGACAAAATGAAGGGAAAAACCATTGATTGTATTTATGACTCAAATTCCAAAAGGCTCCATCTAAGCCTCTCAACTTTAACATATCATTTAGCAATGAACTCAATACTCGTTAAGTATTATATCTTTGCATATTTCTATAAACAATCTTTCAAAGTTTAAAGTCAGGCCTAGCCCCCCGCAATGATTAGTTATTCTTGTTGCTGAAAAACTACAGAGGGGATTCCTACAGCTTTCTTAAAACACAAGCCACTGTGACTCAGAATTCAGTTTCACACTTTTTGAATT
This sequence comes from Dasyprocta punctata, assembly GCA_004363535.1. Classification (NCBI taxonomy): domain Eukaryota; kingdom Metazoa; phylum Chordata; class Mammalia; order Rodentia; family Dasyproctidae; genus Dasyprocta; species Dasyprocta punctata. Next base: position 5,817 of record RJWM01039369.1, read on the forward strand.
CTGTCCCAAAGGTTATCAGAAACATTTCCACAACATTCTTACCTACAGAACAATGCCACAATTTCAATGGGCAAACATCCAAACTGAGCACTATATTTTATAAAGCAGACTTAGATTGAAATTATACATACAGTTCTAAGTTTCTGCTATGAAGAAAAATTAAGAATGACGTTGGGCTCTGAGAAGAAAAAATGTAAATATGTAACGACTATTACTCCTTAAAGCTTACATATATTAATATAATGTCTCTTTTCTTTTGTTGTTAGCAAAGATTGTAACTGCCTTTTCTTTCTAGGTTTTTACTTTTAGCTCTTGTACAAAAATCTAAGCATTTATAAAACAATCTAACTTTCCATATTGTATGGTTTTAAGTAATAATAATAGGGGTCATTTCTTGAGCAAAAGAAGAATCATATACAAAGTGAATCTCAAGTCAACTAGTTTTTAAACAGAACAAATGAAGAACTAGTTTTTAAATAGATCAAATAAAGAGATGTCTCAAGTGAATATCAAGAAAATAAATAAATCTTGGCTTTATCTTCAGACCCAGTCCTGATCCCAACATCTCCACTGAATTTCATTCAAAATGCCACAAGCCATTTTTAGTAACAGGAATACGGTGTATTTCAGATACACAAAAGAGAAAAAAAGCACAGCAAACCCCTCCTCTAGTATTCAGTCACACAGTTGCTTGAAAGCTCTCTAGTATTGCCTTACATTGAGTATTTATATTTTATGCCCCCAGTAAACTCAAGAACTGTCTTTCTTCCTTCCTAAAGTTCTTTGAGCACAGTGGCATTTGCTCATTCACTCATTCTCTTGTTTATTTATTCAACCAAAGATTTTTCAGTACTCACAACTTTTTTATATCCTAGAAAAAGTAACACACATAGTCTGTGAGCTATGGCTTTCCATCTCTGTAGTCCTAACACTTAGAACAAAAAATTGGTGCAAAGCAGGCAAATTTGTTGAATATATGGGTAAGAAATTGAAAACAAGTAATAATTATTGAGATAATTTTATGAAACATCAAATTTTATAATAAAAGTTGCATAACTGAAGGGAAGAACTAAGTAAATGGTTGAAATGATGTCATAACAAAAAGAGCTGGTGGGAAAGATCTACTCCCAACTTTACATAGGATGAACCACATGACCTGGGGCAAATTAGTTAACTGCTTAGCATCTCTCAATCTTAATCTATAGAATGAAATAACTGGTTTGGGTAATCTCATCTAAAATCTCTTAATACAAGTTCAGCATGGTGATGTATGCTTGCAATCCCAGAACTCAGCAGGCTGAGCCAGAGGGACCCCATGAGTTCGAGGCCAATCTGAGCTACATACATAGTGAGTTCGTGACCAGCCTGAACTACACAGTGAGACCCTCTCAAAAAAACAAAAATTAATAAATAAAATCTCTTACAACACAAGAAGTTTGTGATAATACAATCAGTAAGTTCTTTATTGAATATTGTGTGTTATTTCTATAATGAACTGTCCCAGTAAGTTTAGGATAAAGCCAGGGTGATTAATGAAGAAAAAGATGATATTAAATATGTATTTTTAAAGGTACAAGGAATATACAGAGAAGCAACAGAAAGCTTCAAGGAGAAAGTTATGTCTTGAAGAAAGCATAGAGTTATTAAATGGAAAAAATCAGGATATTCCACAAGGAATACAAGGTGAGGAGGGTGTATTTCTCCCCATTACTGCAACATATCCATGACTACTTTCCATTATGAAGACCTCTACAAGGCCACATGCAGTTCCTCCAACTACTCCCCCACTCCCGCACCCAACTCCATTCATAAAGTCATGGAAGCTCAACAGATAAGTGAGGTGATAAAAAGGTGCCACTAAAAACTTACAGAGCAAATAGCACATGACAAGCACCCAATATGGCATTACCTCCATATATTTTTTTAAGTCGGTCAAATTCATAACCATTCCTGTAACAGGATCAATCTAAAGAAGAAACAAGAGTGAGTAACCCTGATAGGCTTCCCATATTGAAACTTCTTACAAGTTATTAAAGGCTGTACAACGTACACGTGGTGCCTTATGTCAGAGATAAGCACCGATCTCAGCACAGAAGCCATATGTGCTTCAGTATTGCTTTTACTGTACAGCTTTTCTACCTGCCTGCACACAGCCCGTTACCGACCACACTGTGAAGAGAGGCCTAGAATAGGAGCAGCTCACCACACACAAAGGACAACAATGAAGCAAATGAAACAGCTGGTTGAACAAGGGCACAGCAATCTGAACAAAGCACACGAATATTTTCAGCACATACCTCTCCATGTACTGTCACCACAACTATGGGGAAGAAAAAAATGCCAAAAACACATGACTTTCAACAGACAAACATTCAAGCACAAGTCAACAATATGAATCATTAGATCTCTAGCTCCCAAAACTGTACTTACATTTTCTCTCCAAAGCTTGTCCTTTTAGGTAAGACCCTTACATCTATCAAGGCAAGATTCAACCAAGACACAGAACCTTAGTGAGAGCTTTGGCTATCTAAAGGAAATTAGCCATGGCCAAAAGGGTATAAATTCTGCTTACAATGTTGATATACAGGGAGGATCCAGCTGCTGCCCACTGTCTACCTGCAGAAGTAGGAAATGGACAGGCAGGTGTCCAGCCAAATTGGCCCAATTCTGGACAGCGCCTTACTGAGCAATCAAACTACTAAAAAGAGAAATAGCTTTCTCCTTGTGTAAGAGAAAACTTATTCTTTAATTTACAAGAATACACAGTTTACAGGAATCCTGCATAAAATAGTGCTTATATGAAGCATTTGAAAAATCTTGACTAGTAACTACTTTAAAAATTAATAACTTCTACAAATTTGTATTTGCGGGGGAGGCGGGGATATAGCTCAGCAACATAAGTGCCTGCCTGGCAAGGGCAAGGTCCTGAGTTCAATTCCCAGTACCAAAAAAAAAAAAAAAAAAATTTGTATTTTTTTCAAGTCCACACAAATACCATTAGGTATTACATGATAAATAAGTACACTGAAATTAAGCGCTATCATAAAGAGGCAGTAACTAAATAAGAAATCCTGAGCTTTTGATACCTTTCCTGCTCTTTTTTAAAAGCTTTTTGGAGTGTAGTGGCATCAGCTGTTTGTGTGGCATCAGCTGTGTCCCAAAGAAACAAATCTCTTGTTTTTGCACAAAATTACAATACTTACTTTCTTAAGAGAACCAAACTAATTTTCTGCCAAAGAGTACATCCCATGCAGTATTCCCCTTTTGTCAGTCATTATTTAGTCAAAGAATTAATCTAGTTTTTAAACATAATTTGGTTAATAATATATAAAAACATAAAAACTACACATATTAAAGGGTCACCATGTGATATAACAGTACATGCAGATATAACAAAATGTTTAAATCACATTAAACATTAAACATATCTCCTCAAACATTATAATGCAATTTTAACATTAGCTTCAGTGATACCCAACCAGAAGGAAACACAGTGCCAAAAAAAATTTTATTATATATTCTAAGGCCAAGGAAAAAGTTCTTTACACCATTCCTCGGCTTGGATTATCGTTAACACAGTAAACAATTATAAACATTTAAGACACATGCAATCAAGACAAGCGTTTTCACTTTGAACTTCTATTCAACTTCTAGTTCAAGTTTAAAGCATTCACGATGCCCATAACCTCCTTACACTTATATTTGCTAAACACTCTTACATCCTTATTAAAGAGTTAAAATTTCATCAGTTTTTCTCTTACCTTTATAATTGTGCCCATGGCCATATGGATTATTGCATTTCCCAAAGAGTTTCAAGTTTTCCTCATTACTCAGAGATTTGCTGACAAGAAAAGAAAGTTGGCATGGCACAAGTATCATATTCAGACACTTTTTTGTTCCTTACATTAATTATTTGCTCTGGTCTTTGAAAATTTTCACAACTTACTATTACTTTAACTTGCCAAATGGAGAAAGCACTTTGATTTCACTGTTCATCTACACAGAAGTACCCAATGCATGTGTCCTAGTTTTGTTATAGGCAAATTAGATAAAAATATTACAGGCAGTCAGACAGGATGAGGCCCTCGAAGGAGCCAGTGCAGAAGACAAGATACCTTGCAACTGTAGGAGAGACAAACACCTCCCACTATGGGCCAGACCTCAAGACAACAGATAAAATAAATGCACCCAAAGACTTCCTAAGGGTAAACGTCAGGAACTGATATTCTAAATAGGTATCATCAATCACCTTGTGAAAACCAGGAAGAGCCACTAACCCAATCCCCTATAGGAAAAGCCCTGTTCTGTATTTATGCCCTCTTGCTACGTGACTTGCTTCACATTTGGTCCCAATTTAATCAGTTTTACTTGAGCAATTATACTCATAATATTATTGGTTGACAATAGTTTTGTCCCACCTGATGCCCATTCTGCAATTTTCCATTTTTCCCCACCTTGGAACTACCTCATATCATGGATTTGCTCTATAAAAATCCCTAGAAAAGGCAGTGTCTTTGGTAACCCACTCAGGACCCTTTCTGTCTGTCTCTCAGGCAGAAGCTTTCTTTCCCCTAATAAATATAATCTTCTCTTAACCTCTGTTGTTCCTAAAATTCGTTATTCGATTTTAAAGAACACAAACTCATACCAGACATCTAGCAGGTTGGGAGTTTCTTTCCCTATATCAGTTTCACTACTGTACCATACAAATTAGCATAAACAAATTGTGAAATCAACCCTTTTGCTCCACAGCAAGATTTCAACTGATCTCATGGTCCTTTCATTTTTCAATTCAATAAACATTTACTGAGTACCTATTATGTAAAACAAAAGTACACAATGAAGCAAGGGCATAGCATGATAAACACAAGAGGGTAACTGTCCTTAAGCAGATTAAAACCTTGTTTCCTCTGAAAAATAATTACATGACCTTAGTATCCTCTTTTAACAGTCTTGCTCTACTCTGCCTCAATCAATTGCCTACTGAAAATCTTACCAATCTGTTGAGGGATCAAATTAGGCAAAATTTTAAAATTACAATTGTTAGCTGTTGTTCCAGACAAAAACCAGTGAATTTGTTTATGTCTACCCACCCAACCAACTTTCCATTTTCAGAGTCCTTACCTCCCTCAATGATATAGGGCAACAAAACTCCCAACCTACTATATATCCAGTACAAGTTCATGTTCTCTAAAATCAAAGAATGAATTGTGGAACAGTGGAGGTTAAGAGCAGAATACATTTATTGAGAGAAAGAAAGCTTCTATCTGGGAAACAGACAGAAGGGGTCCCGAGTGGGTTGCCAAAGACTCTGTCTTTTCTAGGGACTCTTACAGAGTAAAACCACAAGGTGAGATGGATCCAAGGTGAGGCAAATGCAAGAACTCGCAAGGTGGGCATGAGGTGGAACAGAACTGTGGTCAACCAATAAGACTAACGCTCAGGTAAAATTGATTAAATCAGGAACAAATGGGGAAGTGAGTCACAGAGCAAGGGTACATGCTTAACAGCAGTGACTCTTCCTGTGGGGGTTTGGGATGGTAACTCCTGACTTCCTTAAGGTGACAGAGAACTATTTAGACTATCAATCATTAGGATGTGGGTGTTTTTGCTCTGCCTTTTGACTTGAGATCTGGCCACAGTGGGAGGTGTTTTTCTCCTCCAAGATTGCAAGGTTTCTGAACTTCTGCACTGGCTCCTTTGAGGGCTCAGCTCTGACTGCCTATAACATTTCTAACTCAGCTGCCTGTAATACAAGGTAGGGAAAAATGGGAATTTGCAAGGCAGGTGGGCATGAAGTGGCACAGAACTATAGGCAACCAATAAGATTAACTGTTCAGGTAAAATTGACCAAATCAGGGACAAATGGAGAAGCAAGTCAGATAGCAAGAAGGCATGCTTAAAGAGCAATAACTCTTCCTGTAGGGGGTTAGGATGGTGACTCCTGGCTTCCTCAAGGTGATCCAAACCTATTTAGAATATACATGGGGTTTATACTTGGGGTGTGGTTGCATTTGTTTTATCTTTTATCTTGAGATCCGGCCCACAGCAGGAAGTGTCTGTCTCCTCCAGGGTTACAAGATACCTGGTCTTCTGCACTGGTTCCTTCAAGGGCCCAGCCCTGTTTGACTGCCTATAATATTTCTAATTAACTCAGCTGCCTGTAACATTGTGTTTGCGTTTCTATTATCTAATCCCTTTTCTTGTGAGAACTTTATTCTCCCCTGTTTCTCAAATTCAGAGAGCTATCATTTACAAAGCTATTGAACAAAAGTCTCACAGGACTCTTCACAAAACTGAACACATATAAACTCCAGATAGTGTTATAGGCAGCTGAGTTAGACAGAAATATTATAGGCAGTCAAACAGGGCTGGGCCCTTGAGGGAGTGAGCACAAGGACCAGATGTCTCCTGACCTCGGAGGAGACAGACACCCGTAGGCCAGATCTCAAGATAAAAGATAAAACAAATGCAACCACACCCCAAGTATAAACCCCAAGTATAATCTAAATAGGTATGGATCACCCTGAGGAAGTCAGGAGTCACCATTCCAACGCCCTACAGGAAGAGTCACTGCTCTTTAAGCATGCCTACTTGCTACGTGACTCACTTTCCCATTTGTCCCTGATTTGGTCAATTTTACCTGAACAATTAATCTTATTGGTTGACCATAGTTCTGTCCCACCTCATGCCCATTTGCCTTGCAAGTTCCCATGTTTTCCCCATCTTGGACCCATCTCACCTTGTGGTTTTGCTCTATAAAAATCTCTAAAAAGATGGGGTCCTTGGCAACCCATACGAGACCCCTTCTGTCTGTCTCTCAGACAGAAGCTTTCTTTCTCTCAATAAATATATTCTGCTCTTAACCTCCATTGTTCCTAAAATTCATTATTTGACTTTAGAGAACACAAACTCATATCGGACATCTAGTAGGTTGGGAGTTTCATTCCCCTATATCATTTGGAGGTCCCATTGAGATCACTGGACTGAGGTAAGAGTTTGCTTTTGTTTCACAGACTCTGGGCTAGGACTTATTGAGGTAACAAACTTTTATGCTTCAAATTTGCTTTGCCTTTGCCCATTGCTTATAATTATTTGTGTCTTGTCTTTGCCCATTGCTTATGATTTGTCTTTGCCCATTGTTTATAATTGCCTTGTCTCTTATATAGTTTTGTTACAATAATGATAAACCTAAGTTTAAACATGGGAAGGTTATAAGGTTACAATACTTCTTTAATGGGACATTTTTATTATTATTTTGTTTTTGTACATGTTGCATTTGAATTAGTTACTAAATTTACTGGTACTCCTTGTTTGACTTTATTTAGACAACAGTGCTAGAGAGAGTAATGTTAGAACACTTCTAGTAACTTTAATACAAACTTTTATAAAATGGGTTTTCTTAAATAAAATCTAGCTCAGACTTAGAAAATACACATGCCTACAATAAAACCAGGACTCCTTCCACTATTTAAACAGCACTAGTCTGGTGGCCAGCCTTAAGACTTAGAGGACAGGTTTCACTGAGACAGACTGGCTCTCGTGTTCTACACTCTACAGGAAATGTCAAGTCTCCTCTGCTTCAGTTTCCTTTCTTTGGCTTTATTTCTAATCTTTTCCCCTACTTTGTACTTTCCTTTTTAGAGGCATGTAAAATTAGAAAGAAAAGAATTCTGGACTGTTCCAACCTTTTCCTCCTAAGTTAAATCCATAGAAAATGAGCATTTACTAACGCCAAAGACAGCGAAGTTATCTTAGATGAGGGATACACACCCCATCTCTGGGTTGGATGAGACATCGGAATTTTGCCCATCTAGGAGAACACACATAAAAGCCATGTTCTGGCTTCGGGTTCTGGGCAAGTCCCCTCCAAAGACTGAATCTGAGACACAGTGGAAAGAGCAGACTTCTGGGTGAAACCAGAAGGAGCCACTTCCAAAAGCAGCACACTTACAGGACCAAAACACTTCTAGACTAAGGAGGCTCTCCAACCTTCCAAATTGTGGACCTTAAAACCTTTAGTGTCAATGTATAAAGTGCTAGCTAATAATCTTGCTCAGGCTTTTAACTATCATAGAACTCTGACGAACAGTGGTTACTCTGCCAGCTAATTAAATGCTCCTACAGCAGCTGCCACTCTTAAAAGCAGAGGATAGGTTTCCCCAGCATCTCTTTGGTGAATCCCCATTGAAGCCAATGGCCAATGGAATCAATCAAATGTTGATCAAACAGACAGCTGGTTGTGTAGGCCAATACAAACTGAGAGATTGAGTGGTCACGGCCAGGACACCCAAGTTTTCCTCAGTAGAAACTGGCTCCCCAACTACAAACAAATCTCCACCCATCTATCATACTTATTTCTCTACTAGTAGACTAAAAACTCTCCCTGGGCTTTGCATAGGATTTTAAAATCACTTAGAATACCCCTCCTTTCAGAGATTAAACTGAAGCACCCTACAACAATTGTTTACATTTCACAGCAGCTAGTAGGGGAATGATTTCCATTTGTTCCTTACCTATGTTAATTAAGAGCAAATAATTAGCCTTTTTTTGTATGTGTGCATAGAAGAGTGATGTGCCTTTACTAACATATAAAATATGATTGCTAGATGATAAATATGTTTAACCTGTGAGCGTCAATGATATAAAAATTTAAATAAAGTATAGACTTGTCCTGTTGCTAGGAAAGGTTACCTAATTAGAAAATTAGGACACAAGTGTCTGGAGACTTCTTTGCTCTAGTGCACAGGGCAAGGCTCCTCCAGTCAATTGTTCTATCTTTAGACGTGAGCTCCTTTACAACCTGAGAAGCACTCTAACAGGTTCCAACTCACTTTTTTATGTATGCCCTCTTCCAATGAACAAAAGCGGTAATTTATTACAAAGCTATGCTTTCTTCTTTAAACATTCCTATCACAATAACTTATAAATATCATATGTAAATAAAGTTCAAAAGCTACCAGGGAGGATAAAATTGTGTGCCAGTTCAAGGATAGATAGACTGGTCAAATTTTGTCTTCTACTCTCTCCAGATGGCATCCACCTGCCTTGGAGGGATGCCTTGAGGACATTATCAAGTCGGAATAAGAAAGGGATGCCTAGTTATCTCCTTTTTGCATAGATAGGTAGCTCAAGGTCTCATGCACTGTAGGGCTAGAAACATAGTTCAGTGAAAGATCCTGAGTTCAATTCCTGGTACAAAAAATAACGTCTCATACCCTTACATGTTACTTTTTACATTACAGACATGGGCAACTCAATACCAAAGCCCCTTACTCCTTTGGAATGCATTCTTAAGCACTGGAAGATGTTCAACACATCCATGTTGAAAAAAGCTGTTTGATACTTCTCTGCACATGTACGTGGCCAACTGCCCCCCTAGAGCCACAGTGGAAAGTAGAGGGAAGTATTAATTATGATGCTATTTTACAACTAGAGGCATACTGTAAAAAAGAGAAAAAATGGCCAGAATTATCTTGTGTTCAAACTTTTTCAACATTAAGAAATCTTATTTATGCTCAAGATATAATTATAATTCTTATGAGACTATCCCAATTCATAGGTCTCTTTTTCTCAGTGGCTTAAAGCAAATTAAGCTAGAACCAGGAAAATTTTCAGATGACCCTGATAAGTACATCGATGTCTTTAGAGGATTTACTCAGACTTATAAGCTAGGTTGGAAAGATGTAATGTTAACCTTAAACACTGACTTCTAGCTATTGTATTCAGAGATGAATATCATATTGTTAACTTTAAACAGCCAGCAAATCAAAAGCCAGGGGAAGCACCCATTGCCACTGGAGCACAAGCAGTTCTCACCCAGGACCCCTACTGGTCTAGCAATCAGACAGGAGATTAAAACAGGAGACATTTTCAAATGTGTATTCTTGAAGGTCTAAAAAGGACAAAAACCAAGCCTTCTAGTTACTTTAAATTGTCAGCTATTTTTCATGAGAGAGACAAAAACCCCTCTGACTTCTAGGATCGTTTATTAGAGGCACATGTAAAACACACTTCCCTAGATTCTGATTCAGTAGAGCGACATTCTGCTTAAAGACATGTTTATCACCCAGGCAACCCCAGATAATAGAAAAAGTTACAAAATATAGCCTTTGCTCCAGATACTTCACTTGATACTTTAGTAAAAACTGCCTTCTTCAGGAGGCTGAGGTAGGCGGAGCGTTGTGAGTTCGAGGCCAGCTTGGGCTACAACGCGAGCGTAAGGCCGGCCTGAGCTACATAGTGCGACCCTGCCTCAAAAAAACCAGGGCCGGGAGTTTGGCTCAGTACCTTAAGCGCCTGCCCTGGCAGGCGCAAGGTTGTGAGTTCAATCCCC
>RJWM01039370.1:0-16166 GCA_004363535.1 Dasyprocta punctata
AGAAGAAGAAGAAGAAGAAGAAGAAGAGGAGGAGAATGGAAAAGCTGAGCTGGGATGTATAGTCCTTCCTGTGCTGTCATATCCCGTGTTGCTTGGGAGTCTGTAGACTCCTTGCCAGTGAGAAAAACCTCACCAGACACAGACACCAGAGAGGTTGCCATGGGAATGGGAACAAGTATTTTTATCCTGGTTTACAGCGAAGGACATTAATCAAAAAAGTCAAAGCAACCAACCTGAGCTCCACCCAAAGCTGGGACTTGAAAGCATTCTAGCCCCAAGCAATGGAGCAATAGTGGACTTTCTGTCCAGTCTGTTTGTATGGGCATCAGTTCAGGGTACTTTCAGTGCATTCTGACAGCTGGGTGATTTTTCACTCATTAAAATAAAAACAAAAACAACAAACAAGCTTCATTTTTAAGAGCTGTCTTTGGTCCATAGAAACATTGAGCAGAAAGCACAGCAATTTCCCATGTGCCCCTGCTTCACCCAGGCCCACACGCTTTCTACTTGAACTCCTGCTTGGCAGGGGAACATCGGTCACTGCCAGTGAGGCTGTGCTCATGCATCCTTCTCCTCCAAAGTACACAGTTTACTGGAAGCTTCCCTCTTGGCCTTGTCCATTCTCCTGGCTTGACGAGTGTTTAATGACGCAACACACCATCATGATATAAAGAAAGGTTTCACTGCCCTCAGATTCTCTGTGCTCTGTCTATTCAACCCTTTACCTCAGTCCCTGGCAGCCATGGATTGTTTTGCTGTGTCCACAGTTTGGTCGTTTTGAGATGGTCACGCAGTCGAAATCATTCAGAACGCAGGCTTTTCAGACTGGCCCCTCACACGGTGATGGGCGGTTCAGTTTCCTCCTGGTCTTCTCATGGTGTGACCGCTCGCTTCTTTTTAGCTCTGATGGCCCCTTGTCTGGGTGCCCAGTTTATCTGTCCATTTGCCTGGAGGGCGTCTTACTTGTAATTCTTATTGAAGCTGCTATAAACATCTGCAGGCAGATTTTCGGGTGGTCATGAGATTTTATCACATTTGGGTCAACACCAAGGGATGTAATTGCCAATTACATAGTAAGAAGGTGTTTTTTGTTTTTGTTTTTGTTTTTAAAAAAACAAATATTTATTGAAAGAAAGGAAGCTTGTGTCTGAGAGAAAGACAGAAGCGTCCCGGGTGGGTTGCCAAAGACTCTGTCTTTTCTAGTGACTTTTATAGAGTAAAACCATGATGGAGAAAACTGGGAACTCACAAGGCAGCCGGGCAGGAGGTGGGACAGAACTGTGGTCAGCCAATGAGATTAATTGTTGAAGTAAAATTGACCAAATCAGGGACAAATGGGGAAGTGAGTCACGTAGCAAGCCAGCATTCTTATGGATCGGTGACTTTCTGTAGGGGATTGGGATGGTAATTCCCGGCTTGTCAAATTGATCCATACCTAATCCCTAATGTTTATACTTAGGATGTGGTCACATTTGTTTTGCCTTCTGTCTTGAGATCTGGCCCACAGCAAGAGGTGTGTGTCTCTTCCAAGGTCACAAGACATCTGGTCCTCTGTGCCGGCTCCTTTGAGGGCCCAGCTCTGTCTGACTGCCTGTAGTATTTCTAACTAACTCAGCTGCCTGTACCATTCCCACCTCTGAAGAAGTAACCCAAACTGCTGTGAGGGGTCATGGGTGATGACCGACCTGGCTTCTTCAGGCTGAAAGGGTCTTAGTTGTTGAATGGCAGTCAGGGATACTCTGCAGAGGTTCTGTCTAATGGCCCTCAGTAGACATTCTAGCAACAGCACAGCGGGGCACTTGTGTTATTGTAAAAACCGAATGCTATGCGTATATTCCTGATCCTTCTGCTAATATCTTAATAGCTGTCCAAGATATTAGATAGCAAATCAATGACATGTCAGATTATAAAATTTCCTAGACCTTATCCTCATCCTCCTTATGGGAAACCATTACTAGCTTCTCTAACCATACTCATAATAATCCTGTTGATTCCATTATGTGGCCCATGCATACTTAATTGTTTCTTTGGCTTTGTCTCCTTCAGACTTAAAGCTGTACACCTACCCAAGATGAAAATGCCTGGTATCTACTAAGAAGGTGTTTTTGTAAGAAACCTCCACTCCAACCATCAAAGTGGCTGGGCCAGTTTGCACTCCCCCCAGCCATGAGGGGGAGTTCCTGTTGCTCCTTGTCCTCACCGCCATTTGATGCGGCTAGTGTCAGACTCTTGCCCCATTTTGCAGATGAGGAAACTGAGGTAAAGGTAAAGAGAGGCAAAGGCCTTAGCCAAGCAGTGGCACGTGGCTGCCCCGTTCCACTGTCTCCCTGGCCCAGTCCTCATTTTATGCAGGTTGCTGTGTGCTCTTTGGCTGAGGTGTCCTGGCCAGGGTGGGTCTGTGACCTTCCCAACAGGCTTTGGAAAGGAATCATCTGCAAGGGCAGCTACCCTGGCAAGGGGCCTTCCAGGAGTGAGACTGGGTCAGGGGTGTGAACTCACAGGGCCAGGTGACGTGAGCTGGGCTTGCATGTGAGTCTGAATCCGCACTCTGCCACTTACAGCTGTGTGCTGGGCACGTGTGCCTCAGCCTGTCCCAGCCCACGCAAGCACAACTTTGTGGGTGGGAAGATCCATGGAAACTCTGCATGAAAAGCGCCTGCAGGTAATCAGCAATTATTTAAGACTCAGACCATTTGCATTTATAAAGAGCACTGAGCTGTGGTTTTCTTTACTTACAATGTCTTTGGTTGGATTTGTCATCAGGGTAGTCGCTGACCTCATAGATTGAGTTAGGGGCTTGCTGTGTTTGAGTGTGTCTCCAAAAGTTCACGTGTTAGAACTTTAATTCCCCAGTGCCATAGTACTGGGAGGTGTGAAAAGATCCATGCCTTTATCACTCTCATGGGACTGGGTTAGTTTCCATAAGAGAGAGTGGTTGTAAAAGTGGTTTCAGGTCAGGCATGGTGGCACACAGCTGGAGGCTGAGGCAGGAATATCATGAGTTCAAGGCCAGCCTGGGCAACCTAGTCAGATGTTGTCTCAAAATGAAAAATAAAAATGAAAAGGACTGGGGATGTACTCAGTGGCGGAGTCCTCTTGTATTCATTTCCTAGTATTTATTTATTTATTTATTGTGGCACCAGGGATCGAACTCACAACCTCACACCTGCCAGGGCAGGCGCTTAAGCCACTGAGCTGAACTCCCGGCCTTAGTTTTTTGAGGCAGAGTCGCACTATGTAGCTCAGGCCAGTCTTGCCCTCGCATTGTAGCCCAAGTCAGCCTCGAACTCGCAACGCTCCACCTACCTCAGCCTCCTGAGTGCTGGGATTAATATTTCCTAGTATTTAAAAAAAATAGTGATTTTTTTGCTTCCTTGGCATTGTTTAGCATCCTCTCTGACCAAGTGGTCCCTTGTGCTTTCTGACATGAGCTGAACCAGAACCCAGCATCTGCTGGCGCCAAGCTCTTTAACTTAACAGTTGCCAGGATCATGAGCTAAACAAACGCCTAAATAACCCAGCCTCAGGGATTCGGTTATAGAAATCTACAGAAGCAGGTGAAGAGAGCTGAGTGTGGTGGCTCACACCTGTAATTCCAGCAGGTGGGAGGCTGAGGCAGGAGGATTGTTGCAAGTTTGAGACCAGTCAGGACTACAAAGTGAGCTCAAGACCAGCCTGAACTGCACAGTGAGACCCTGTCTAAAAGAAGAAGAAGGAGAAGGAGAAGGAGAAGGAGAAGGAGAAGGAGAAGGAGAAGGAGAAGGAGAAGGAGAAGGAGAAGGAGAAGGAGGAGAAGGAGAAGGAGGAGAAGGAGAAGGAGAAGGAGAAGGAGAAGGAGAAGGAGAAGGAGAAGGAGAAGGAGAAGGAGAAGGAGGAGAAGGAGAAGGAGAAGGAGAAGAAGAAAGGGAAGAAGTAGATGAAGATAGTGTTCTTGGGTTTTGGGTGTGAAGTTATAAGACATGGAGGGGAACTTCTGGGTAGTGACTTGTGAGCAGTGAGATGGGATAAGGGGTTGAGCTACTGAGAACAAGCAAGATGCCCACAGGGTAAGCTGATGGGAGGCCCTGCCTGGGGAGCCCCAAACTGGAAAGCTGTAGTGCTCTATTCTCATGCTGCCCCCTTGTTCTCCATGGGTTCACTTTGGAAGCCGCATCTGTGTCCAAGCAGTCAGAAGATCCCCGCAGGTGGAACCAGGCAGGCCGAGAGCTCACTGTCGTCCCTATCACTGCCTCGAGGGATGACCTGGGGCTTCAGATCTCTGAGCCTCAGTGCCTTGGCTGTATAATGAATGTAAAACCTGCTCTAGGCGGTGGTGAAGAGAATTAAAACAATGTCCCTAAAGCTCCCAGCCCATGGAGTGCTCTAAATTGGTCACCTTCTTAGTCTTGATCTCAGGTCTCCATTTTTAATGATGACAGAAAACAGTAAGAACTTTGTCCTTTGGAAATTTAGGCAAGTTGGAGTTTTCTGTCTCAAGATTCATTGAGTCTGGTAGAATAGAGTGACACTGGGAAGATTAATAAGGGACAAGGCAAACACACTTATTAACAAGCACTTGTACATGTGAGCCTCATAAAATAAGTCACTCAAGGCAGGCAGAGGGCGGAGGCTTTAATGCCCTCTTCAATAGATGCACGTGCAAGGTGGCAGGCACTTTGGGGAAGGGTGAATGATTTTAGGGTGAGTGAGTGGACTCAAAGAACAGACGGTGACCTCGGGCAAAGCTCCCCTGGCCCTAGGTGTGGTGCCCGAATTTCTACCTCTCCCTCTGTGATATGAATTTATTCTTCCTTGGTTAATGACATTTCAGTAAGAAGAGGTAAGGCAGTTCTAATCCTCTTTGGTGGTCCTAGTCTTTAGTTAGGTAAGGGGTCTGAGAAAACCTTTTACCTTTTGGGAGAGAGAGGAGGATGGGGAAACAGAGGCAGAAGGAAGAAGCCACTTGAGATTCTTCAGTTTCTTCAGTGCAAATTACCCAGCCTGCCAAGTGGCATACTCCGGGGTGTCATTTTCTGAGCCCCGATATCTCTGAAAAGAGCATCTCAGGAAGGCTGAAACCAGTTTCTTTGTAAGTTCCTGATGTATTTTGCACAACCTCCACAGGCCGCAGCCACACAGTCCCCACACAAGCAGTGACCCAGCCAGGGTTAAGCACACAGTAGTGACGGTGACACTGGCTGCCCCTTCATGAATTGTCCTTGACAGAATTACTCTTGCTTGCCCTCTGTTTGCCCAGGCATTCTAAAATCCTAAAGAAAAGCTGTACTTAGATTCATTAAGATATTAACTGCTTAATAATCTTTCTTAACACCACAGAACCCAGAACATCGATCTGGTGACCTTCAGAAAACATAAAAATATATAACATTCCTCCTTATTCTTCTGTGCATGGACTAACACCAAGGACATAAATTGCTATGAAGCTTCACCTACAGAAAAGTAATGCATTCGTCCAAAGAATCGACAGGAGTCAGCCCTGAGAGGTCAGGGTCAGTTGCTATGTTTTGGCTTAGGAAGAGGGGATATAGGACCTCAGTGAAGAAGACTGCTCACCACAGCAAGTAGTTTTCCTATCAAAAATCAACCTCTCCTCTTTTTTCTTTCTTTGCAAAAGTCCTCTCAAGGAACTGAGTTACTAAGATGGACTTCTGGGAGGATGATAGCTCCCCGCACTACTCTGGGTGCTGGCTCTTAAGTAGCCCTCATTTACCTCCTGCCAACTCTTGTCTCTCAGTATGGACTTTTAAGCAGCAAGCAGGTGGATTTGGGTCCAGTCATAATGGTCAGCGTGGGACAGCAAAACCAATGGGCTTCCCTCCATTCTTCTGGGTTCTTTGAGTGGGCTCCGCATTAAATTGATATGAGACAGATGAACAGGAGAAAAACCATGTTTAATTATGCTTGTATTCAGGGGAGTCCCCTATGAGACCCGAGGATGTGTCAGATAATTGCCAGTTATATAACATTGTGAGCTACAGAAAGGAATCAGAGCTTGGGGCCTTCTAAGGGTGGTGGAGACAAGTTCTGGGAGGGAGAGGGGAGGAAATGCATGTGAACAGAGGTGGCCATGCGCTGCAGACGAAGTCTCTGAGGTGATGGAAGATGTCCAGAGCAATCCTCCTTGTGTTGTACTTCACTAATGCAGATTGTCTTATGGATATACATTTCTCTTCCAAAGGGGCATCTTTTCAGAGCTGCTCCTGTGTCTGCAGTTTCTCAGAATAGCCAGCTCAAAATACATCAAGGAAGTATATTTTGGGGTGGCATATTCTAGTCTTCTACAGTCATATTTTGGGGTGGTGTGTGTCCTAAGCCCCAACCAAGAAACTGCAGAGGTAAGAAAATGCATATTGTTTCAATATGTACTGGTCCCTGAGATCCATGGCCGTGTGACTAATAGCACCTCTTTCTCATGGTGGGTGGGGAGAAGTGGACAGGGACAGTGTGCTTGAACAGCATCCTCCAGAGAGGAGAGGTTGATTGACAGGAAAAAAACACAAAGAGATGGTTCCAGACCCGAAGAGGAAAGATGTATTTTGGACACTTTAAAGCATCTTTATGTGGACTGATCAGACAGTAAACAAATATGTTAGTGTCTCCCCTCTTCCTATTATTATAAACCTTCATCAGTAAATCACCATACCTCATACAGACCAAGGATTTTGTAAGACATTTTAAAATCTAACTGTTTATATATACATGAACCCCACACTCGTGTCCTGCCTGTGCTAAGGGCAGGTGTGAGGGAGGACAGAAACCCTGTCCTTGCGAGTTAGAGACGGGATCATCCTGAAACAGAAAGAGGTCTTGGCCACCATCTGATCCTAAGTGTGCTCTATTACAAATAGTCAGCTGAAATGCGCCAGGGACAGAGTACTGAGGCCCGGGGAGGTTCTAAGTGCTGGGGGCGCAGTGGAGAAGGAAGAGAGCAGTGACTGGGGTGGTGGAACAGAGGGAGAAGAGGAAACAGGACCTACGGGGCTCTGCCAGGCCCTGGTCTGGCAAAAGAGGCATCTGGGAAGGGCTGCTTGGTTATAAGAGGGTCTCCAAGCTCCTCCCAGTCTCTGAGCCACACCCCTGCTGTCCAGTGGAGGAACGTCTCTCCCATGAGGCCATGGGGTTGGTTACCATTTGCACCACTGGGGGCGTCTTCAGGTTCAGCCTCAGAGGGACAAGTGGGGTCAACGCAGGGTGGCACCCGGGGCCACTCAGTCTGTGTGCACAAACATTAAAGTACCTGTCCCTTGCTGATTTCAGACCACCGTCCCTCCCCTCCCCTCTGCTCCCTGCGGCACCAGGGACACCCTGGTCTGCAGTGGAAAAACCTGAAAGCCTCCAGTGCAGATACTGCAGCGCAGGGTAAAATCCAATTACGGTCCCCGGGAGAGGGACACTGGCAGCCACTCCTTCACGTCTGCTGTGCCTGCTTTAGTAGACAGGGTGCTCGCTACCTGCTGTGCTGCAAATCCATGGATCCTAAATGGGGTCAGCAGCCCCTGAGACGTTCCATGCAGGAGTTTCTGGGTCGACAGGCGTGGGTGGAGCCTGGACCCTGGCATTTCTAACAAGCTCCCAAGTGAAGCTGGTGTTGGTTTGAGGCTCACGCTTTGAGGACCATCTAGGCCAGGGGCCCCCAGTCCCCGGGTCACAGACTGGCACCAGTCCATGGTCTGTCAGGAACCAGGCTGCACAGAAAAAGGTGAGTGGTGCTGGGGCAAGTGCAGCTTCATCTGTATTTATGGCAACCCCATCACCCGCATTGTGCCTGAGCTCTCGTCAGATCAGCTCCAGCATCAGATTCTCGGAGGAACCCAAACCCTACTGTGAACTGCATGTGCATGGGATCTAACTGCGGGTTTCTTACGAGACTCTAACCTCTGATGATCTAAGGTGGAGCTGAGGAGATGATGCTAGTGCTGGGGAGCAGCTGCAAACTTAGATTCACAACAACAAAGAGGTTCGATCACATGATAAATATAATGCACTTGGAGTACCCTGAAACCCTCCCTCCTTTACATGGGAAATCTGTCTCTGGTGTGCCAAAAAAGGTTAGGAACTGCTGCTGTCTAGGTGTTTCTATGTAGACGGAAGAGGGTCTGAAGGGTGGAGATCTCTTTCCCGGGGGCTTTTTGGCGCCCTCTGTTGGAGATTGGCGACATGGCAAGCTTTTGTCTCTGATGGGGCACTGTTACCATCTTCGAATATTTGCCCCTTGATACTGTGGGAGACTGAAATATCCTACCCAGAATACACATCGCTGGCATAATTCTAGTTGGTTATTTAGGGACTCTGCAGTCCTCTGAAAACGAAGGGATGACTGTGGGAAATGGTCCTCTTGCACAGGAAGGCTACATCTCCCCACGGCATGAGAGCCATAGGCAGAAGCTTCTCTAAAGACTCCTTTCTGCGAAGAGAGACCTTCTCACAGGTCAGGGGTCTGACACCTGCCCAGACAGAGCTGGCTGCAGGTGTCTGTTGCCTGGGAGACGTGGTCAGCATCAATCACAAGCACCTCCTCCCCTGCCCTCCCAAGAAGAAACTTAAGCCTTCAGGTTACGGTGTGTTCTGAGCACTCACTGTCCTTCCTGGGATGCTCCTGTGTGATGACAAATTTTTGCATCATCATCTTCTGTCAATTTGTCTATCGTCAGTGTACATCCGAGGTTTAGGTATCGGGCATGCGGAGGGTGAGGGGATGCTCTCGGGAGGGTGGACTGCTGCGAAAGCATTCCACAACAGGAGCCAGGCAGCTGGGCTCTGGGCTTTGTGAGCTCAGAGGGGTGAGAACGGAGGGGCTCCTGACTCCCTGCCTCGTACCCTTGAGAACCCCTAACCCACAGCACAGGGGGAATTTGGGCTTGCAGGTCATAGAGCTCGGTGAGGCGAGGGGTGATGCTCTGTCCCCAGGAAGGTGGTGGCTCTCAGAGGCAAGGGGTCCTGTGAAACTGCTGGGGCTGCAGGCAGTGTGACAAGGGCTGAATGAGTCCTGGGGCTGGGCCACTTTGGGTCACACCTAGGGAGTGACACGGGTATAAGGCTGTCAAACAGTGGACCCCTTAGACTGGTGGTGAGCAGAAGAGGTGTGATTCGAACCCAGGCCTGTGGCTCCGAAGCCGGACTCCCAACCACCACACCATGGGACTGAGAAGAGTCCCCCAGAGCCCATCAGCCTCGGACCACACGCCCAGAGCTGCGGAGGAGCCCCCAGCAGCCACCTGCTCCCCCGTGCCCAAGGCGCCTGTTTGCCATCAGGGCCCAGGGGACGGCTGGGAGAGCAGACCTCAGGGGGGACTGGCTGGGGCTCCCTCACTGAGCCAGCGCTGCGGCTGCTCCCTCCCTGGTCCTGTCCAGCACTGCACACGCGCGTGCACACATGCACACACACGCACAGACTCAGTAAGCTCGCAGAGTGGTCAAGGACAAAGAGCCTCCCGCACAGGGAAGGCGTCCTCCAGCCGAGGACGCAGACCCGAGGACCCTGATGACAATGACGCAGTCACCCTCCATTCATTGCTCATGGCCTCAAGACATGGGGTGACAGCTCCCAGCAGGCCCAGCCGCCCCAGCACTTGGCCAGGCCACGGTCAGAAAGGGAAGAGGGACCAGGAGAGACAGACCAAGCGTAAGATGAGGCAGAGGCAGAGAGACACAGGGACAGGAGATGGGGAGGGACACACGGTGATCAGAAGGACAGAAAGACAAAGAGAAACTACCATGGGGGTCAGAGGTGAGGAAGCAGGAGAAAGAGAGAAGTCGCAACGGTCCACAGAGGGGCGCCCTGTACCCCAAAGAAGAGCAGAGGGGACAGGGCAGGAGGGGCTGGGTGTCACAGGCTGGGAGAGGAGCAGGGAAGGACAGGGCGTGGTGAGACAGAGATGCTAGAGCCACAAAGGGAGGGGACAGGCCTCGGCCTGAGGACAGCGGGAGCTCCTGACGGGCTCCAAGCAGGCAAGTAAGTCTGTGGGCCTTGAGCCAGAGGCAGAAGATGCTGGGCAGATCGTGGAGTCTGAGGCCCACGCAAGAGAAAGCGCTGAGCCAGGAGGGAGTGGAGGGGGTGGCGGGGGTGGAGCACAGGGTACAAGATGAGAGCAGCAGGATGGGGAGACCTGCAGAGTCTGGGACGGAGTGACTGAAGAGGCTGGAAGGGGGAGCAGTGTCACGCGCCATGATGGAGGTGGTCAGCGGGCACCAGATGGGCACCTCCTTCTTTTCTTTTCTTTTTTTTTTTGGTAACAGCAATCGAACTCACAACCTCACACCTGCCAGGCAGGCACTTTATGCCACTGAGCTAAATCCCCAGCCCTATTTTTTAAGACAGGGTCTCACTATGCAGCTCAGGCTGGCCTTGAGCTCACTTTGTAGCCCAGGCTGGTCTCAAACTCACAACGCTCCTCCTGCCTCAGCCTCCCAAGTGCTGGGATTAAAGGCGTGCGCCCCCACGCCCAGCTGGGCACCTCCTTCTTATGGGGCTCTGAGGCTTTCAGCATCTTCCTCAGCCTCCCCCGGTGTGGGATGGTGCCCACCTCTGTGGGTCTTTCCCAGGAGGCCAGCGAGCCCCCCTCACTGCATGGTGGCACCCAATACCAGGCTTGGACAAATGTCACAGGCACACAAGGCAGGCATAATCTCAGGTCAAGAGGCCCTGACCCCTGGCCACGCAGAGGTGGGACTGCACTCAGAGCTCATGAAGCCAGAGGCAACCTTACTGGATTGGCTGGGCAGTGCTCCGGAATCACTTAGAGTTAGCCTTATAACTAAAGGCAGGGCACGTGGTTAGAGTCCTTAAAAAGAGATAGAACGAATATACTTCATCAGTACGAATCAGGCTACCACGGAGGTTGCATCAGGAGAGTTGCACAGAGGAAATGACAATGGAACTGGGCTTTGAAGGATGAGCAGGAGTTCGTTGTTGCTGAGAACAAGGGGTAAAGGCATTGGAGGCCGAAAGCGCACAGAAAGCACTGAAGTAGGCACGTGACCTTGAAAGCACGGCTTTATGTTGGTGGGTGTTTCTTCCTTTCCAATCTCATTATCCACTTGGGGGATCGCCTTCCAATTAAATCCCCTGCATCCAAACCTATCTCAGACTCTACTTTGTGGGCTGGGACCCGGGAAGGAGGTGTTGGGCCAGCAGCCACACCTCAGAAGGGAGGTACGCACATTTCTGAGCCTCTTCTTTAGGTTGAGCCCTCAGCTGGGCAATAGGGCACCAGAGGCCTCTGCCTGTCCAGCCTTTCCTTCTGCCTGGGGACATGTGACAGAAGGGACGAACTAGCAGCACACGAGCCATCAGAAGCATTTTCTCTCTGCTTTTGGAGCATGTCACATGGGTTGGGGGCAGCAGATTGATGTTCCTAATTACATTTGGCTCAAGCTGATACTAAGTATTTGTCTCATCCCCCGATCCCACAGTAACAGCGGAGGAAGGGTAGGGTGCCAAGAGGCATGCTGGGTAGCTGAGAATGACAATCTGGGAAACGACTGTGGACAAATCGCAGCTGTGACAGCAGGTGACTGGTGCTCTTGGGTTGCCCTTCGACGGCTTCCAATGGGTCCCTAGGCCCGAAGTGCTCCGTCTGGAGGCTGAGCTACCCAAGGCAATCCCAACCCAGACTCAGACTCACTTCCGAGGCTGGATCACCAGGTGACCAGAAATGCTTCCGAAGGCCTAGTTTATATTTCTTCTACTGACTGAAGGTTTGCTTATTAGTAAACATTTGCCGAGAACCCACTGTAGGTCCGGGGCTTTGCAGCAAGAGGAGGCACGCATTCGCGCCCAAAGGGGAACAGGCCGCTATCTGCACCCACAGAAAGTGTGTGAACTTGATAGCAGACACTGGGCACTAAGCTCACAGCGCAGAATTGTGGGGTAGAGCTGGCAGGTGAGGTGAAGGGGTCGCCAGAGGAAGGGGTACACCTAGACTGACACAGTAAATGGGGAGCAGGGCAGGGGGGCAGCGTGGCCAGCCAGGGACATTTTGCCCAGGAACGGCTGCCCTGGCAGAGGAGCCACCTGGGGCCCGGGCAACACCAGCCACCCAAGAGGTTTAGAAGTCACCCAACTACTTCTGAGGACGAACAGTTGCCTCCAGCCTGGTGAGGCACAAATAAGGCAGCAGGTGTGGGCGCGCCCTGGCACGCACAGGTTCAGCACGCTGAGGGCTGAGAAAACTTGGGTCTGATCCTGGCTTTCTGTCATCTCGGGCAAGTGCCTCCTCGCTCTGAATCGGTTTACTGGGCAGCAAAGTGGGTTGACGGCTCCTTCCTCACACTGGAGCAGGAAACCACCCGAGACATCCGGGGCCTCCAGTTGTGCGAACTCGTCTGCTCCTAAGCTGCGCAGCGTAGGCTCGGGAGGGGTCATTCCTTTCTCAGGACCTTCAGATGGGACCGCACATCCTTACGGCAACTCCGCCGTCGGTGCGCGTGACCCGGGCCAGGATTGGCTCACAACCACCGGGGCGCACCTGTGTCTCCCGCGCAGGGCTGGCGTGGACGCACCTGGGACAGGGCCCGCCGTCCAGCTTTTCTAGCAAGGGCTCCTTTAGGGAGCTCGCGGCGGCGGAGTGGCCAGAGAGAGTCGTGCGCTCCCTCCCCCCCGCCCCGTCCACGTCACCGTCCAACCTGGCCCTGTTTCCCTCTGCGGAAACCCAGAGGGGCGCTCGCACAGGCCCTGCGGCCGCCGCGCCTCCTCGGGGCTCCCCGCCACGCCCGCCCGCGCTCCCGGCCGCCCAGTCCCGCGCCTGACTTCGCAGCGCCCCGCCTGCGCCAACAGGGCGCCGGGAGCCGGGGGGCCGCCCCAGCCCGGCCGGCAGGTGCCAGGGCGGCCTCGCCGAGCCGCGCGCGCCCGGGCCCGCGGGGGTTAAGGTGCGGCCTGGGCGCCGGCCCGGGCATCGCAGCGCCGGCCACGAGGAGCGGCCGCGCTCCCCTCCGCCTCCCCCGCCTCCGCCTTTGTAGCGAGTTCCCGGCCCCGCTGCCTCCCCGCCCCCCGCGGCCCGCGCCCCGCGCCTTTCTTCCTGCCTCGCCTTCCTGCGGCGAGCAGCCTCATCCATTATAAATGCGCGGCCGCGGCTGACATCAGCGCCAGCGCGGCGGGCGCCCACGAGCGAGCGGTCCCCGGGCGCAGCCCGCCGGCCCGCAGCGGCCCAGCCCAGCGCGGGACCCCGGCCGCCGCCGCCCCCCGCCCCGCACGCGAGCCAGCCCCGCCGACTTCCTGCATGACGGTCACCAAGGTAAGCGGCGGGCCCGGGACCCACGGGCGGCGGGGGCGCGGGGCGTGGGCGCGGGCGCGGGCCGGGAAGGGGTGGTGCGCGCCGCGCTAGCTCCCTCCGCCCCGGGCCGCTCGCCCCCGAGGCTGGGCGGGATGCGGCTCTGGCTGGGCTGCAGCCCTGCGGCTTGGACACCAGCCCTGGCCCTGGCCCTGGCCGGCGGGGCTGCATTTTTAACCCTTGAGTGAGATGCTGCGTATCCCCCCCGCCCCCAGCTGTGTCCGGTGCACGCTCCGTGGGTCCATGCGTGGCGCGCGCCAACTGCGGGGAGCGTCGTGGCAGGGGCTGGGGTGGACTGTGGTGTGGGCATGGAGCAGGCCCTCTGAGTGGGGGAGCCCCACCCCACCTGCTGGCCGAGGCGCAGCCCGTACTCCAAAGCCACCCCGAGAAGAAGACACTGCCCTGTCTTTGAGCGACTATCGGCGATGGCCAGGGTCCCTCCGGCCGGCTGGAAGACACAGCGGGGAGCGGTTGTGATGGCGAAGGGGACGATGGGCATCTTTCCAGCCCCGTTTTAGAGGGGCTCTCAAGACTTGCCGCAGGGCCCCAGGTTTACTAGAGAACTTTGGGGTCTCCCCTGTTGCAGAGAGGACAGTTGAGAGGAGAGCAGTGGATGGGGCAGCGGGAAGCACCCAGGGACTGGGGACCAGGGCAGACCTGAGCTCAGGTCTACCCCGAATCCTTTAAGTAACCTTTGTGGTAGTGGGGCTTCTACTTCGGGCCTCAGTTTCCTCTTGTTGCAGTGAAGATGACACCATGAGTCCTGGGGGTGGCGACAGGCAGTTGAAGGACCAATGAGATCAAGGGTGTGACTACCCGGTTCAGAGGCGCCGTGAGCGCTGCACACGACTCACAGCCCGGCCTGGCTGCAGCGCTGGGCTTGGCCTTGGCCTTGGGCTGGGAGCTGGTGCACCCAGGCCAGCCTGCATCTTCCCCAGCTGCTCAGCTGGCTCTTGGGCTGGGAGCTGAGGCCAGAGTGGGCCAGGCGGCCTGCTGGGGTTGGAGCGGGGGGACAGATGGAGGGCAGGGCTGCAGGTGTTGCGGGGGGCTGGAGAGCTCGGGGCTGCCCATGCTCTCGTGAGATCTGTCGCAGGCCCCTGGGTTCTTCGGGGTCCTCTGGCTCAGCTCCATGCTTTGCCAGTGGTCCCCAGTGCATGGTGGGATGAAGAACTTGAAGATGAGGGGCGTCCTCAGTGCTGGCTGCTTCTGGCCTAACTGCTGCCGTCACCCTGCAGGAGTTGGATGCTTGCTGTTTTGAAATGATACAAATGCCATTCCGCTGAGAGGGACTGTCGTCATTAAGGTTATTAATGCCGGGATGTAGGCAGGCAGGACAGAAGAGCACGAGATGGCCCAGGATAGGGACGTGAAGCATGTGAGATTGGTTAGTCATGATGCTCTTTATGTACTTGAGTCCGTGCAGCCTTTCTTCTGGGAGCCCTGCAAGGGAGGTGTTCAGTTCCCTTTAGGGAAGGAAGAAACTCAGGCTCCGAGAGGGGCAGTGACTTGCCAAAGGTCACACAGCAAGGAGGTGGCAGGGCTTGGGTTTACCCTCTGGACTGCCTCAGGGTATGGCCAGTGATCCTCCTGCTGCTGACCACTGGGCCTGGCGCTTCCCATAGTGGAGGGGCACTGCTTGGAGGCCTGGCTCCTAGCAGGGATGGGACGCAGAGGGTATGAGGGTGGGCACTTGGCGGATAACCCGGCAGAACTGGCCTCTTGGTGTCCGCTAAGATTCCCCCTCCCCATAGTCAGCTTCCAGTGGGCCCCTCCGTGTCGCTTAACCAGTGTGGCCTCGGCTTAAGCCAGATCAGAGGATTAAGTAAAATCCCCACCTTAACCCTCTCCTTGCTCCCTAGCTGGCCCTGCACACACCAGCGGTGTTCTTGTGGAGCCCACAGGGGACAGAGGGACAGGAGGGACACAGGTGAGGGGAGGCCCGGGGAGCCTTCTCCATGGGCCCAAGAGAGGCCACCAAGCCTGCGTGTTGGATAGCTTGGAGTCTCATCCTCACTCTGCCACTATCAGGCCACAGGGCCTTGGAGCGGTCTCTGCCACTCCCGTGGCCTCTGCATTTCCATCTGTAAAATGCAGGGGGAGCTAGCTTGGGGGCTCATGTCCGTGATGGTCCAGTGACCCCACAGACAAGAGGAGAGCCCTGAAGGGAGAGTGGGAGCTGGGGGTCACTCTTACAAACGGGGGCAGCAGAGGGAAGAGGACAGATGCAGGCTGTCCAGCCTTGTGGCTTGCCTGGGCTGCCCCAAATGTTAGGAGTTGCTTTAGGCTGCATATTAAATATATACTATCATTAGGGCCGGGAGTTTGGCTCAGTGGCTTAAGCGCCTGCCCTGGCAGGCGCAAGGCTGTGAGTTCAATCCCGGTGCCTCAAAAAAAAAAAAAAAATATATATATATATATACATATATATATATACTATCATTAATGCAGACAAGTAACGAAACTTCCGTTTTGAAATACTTGTTATTATAACATTAAAGGAAAAGAGGGCTAGGCATGGCGGTGCATTCCTGTAACCCCAGCACTGCGGGGGCTGAGGCAGGAGGATCGTTGTGAGTTCGAGACCCACCTGGGCTACAAAGTGAGCTCAAGGCCAGCCTGAACTGCATATCAAGACCCTGTCTCAAAGAGATGAATTAAAAAAAAAAAAAAAAGACTACTCAGTGGGGAGGACTAGATGCAGCGTCCCAGACCACAGATGTCCATCCCCAGGAGGTCAGGGCCACTCCTCCGCTCAGAGTCTGATCAGCTTGCTCCCATAGCAAGGCAAGAACAAGCACTGGTCTTCCTGCCTCAGCCTCTTGAGTGTTGAGATTACAGACTTGTGCCCCTGCTGGCCAGCCCCTTTGAAATATGTTTCTAAATTGCTTAGAACTGGAA
>RJWM01039371.1:0-16213 GCA_004363535.1 Dasyprocta punctata
GTTTAGGCCACGTCGGCCTCTCCGGTCCTCACACACATCCTCCACCTCCGGCTCTGTCTTCCTCGCACCATGTCAGCCTGGCAGCAGATTCTTCAGAACAAACACAGGCTCTGACCACTTCTCGTCACTTCGGTCCCCAGCGTGGTGTGAGCGGCCATCCTCTCTCCTGGACCCTCTCTTCCTTCCTATGACCAGTCTTCTGCAAATCCACCGTAACACTGCCAGCCCCGTGTGGCACTTCCTGGCCAAACCTGCCACCAGCGCCCACTCCACACAGAGGCAAGGACAGACCTCATCCAGGACTCGGGAGCCCTGTGTGGCCAGCACCTTGGTCCCTCTCTGCCCTTCGCCCTGGCTGCTTCCCTGGGACGTTAGCCATGGAGACGAGGCCAATGACGGGCACGCCTTACCCCAACCCCGGTCCTCACGCAGGGCACACCTCGCTCCCCCGTAGCCACCTCATCACAGCCCGAGTTCACATCTTCAGACCTTCCTTCTGCGCTCTCCACCCCGGCTCCGGGTTTCGCTTTTCTCTTTAACACGCACACTCCTCTAGCTTGCTCTGTGAATTACTGACTTGTGTTGAATATACCAGGTTTTGATGGCACGGGTTTGCTATGACACTTGGTCCTAGAACAGTGGCTGGTATCTGACAGTGAAGAACTATTTTCTGAATGAACTATTGTGTATATGGTGCATGCAGTTTCACTATGTACATTTGCCCTTAGGTTCTGTGAGAATATCATGAAATAGAATTTAAACTACTCAGTTAACCCACATTTCTGAAACGATTTCAGGAAGCTCTTACTCAGTTAACCCACATTTCTGAAAGGATTTCAGGAAGCTCTTACTAGGGTACGTGCTACCAAACAGGGTAGCCGTTTTCATCTTTAGATCATTCGTTTGCTAGCGGATGCTCGGCTGCAGTGTCTCCTGGGAAGTCCTTGCTGATGCTGTCCATCTGACTGCTACATCAGGGAAAATTCTGAATATCTGTGGGTAGAAAGGATACCTCCTTCACATCTTCCCATTAAAACAAAAACTTCAATAAATTAGCAGAGCACACACGAGTGAAAAACTCAGGAGCTGAGCAGCGCCCAGGCTAGAAAAGCTTCGCTGAGTGGTGAGGTTCCATGAGGCAGGCTCAGGAGCGGGTCAGACAGCTCAGCTGCTTGGCCACAGACGGACGCCAGCCTGGAGGATGGCCACTCGCCTGACTGGAGACGGTGCCTCAGTGGGCTGGCAGTGACGTGCTGAGACTTGGCTGCTAAACCCCTCAGCTGGGATCCGCGTGTTTCTGTACTGGGTTAGGGTTTGGGCCGTTGCATAGTAACTCAGAGTATGGAGACAGCCTCAGTCTAATCGCCACCGTCCAGCGGCTCCCTGGCCAGCTTCTCAGCCTCGGAGATCACCCGCACGGGGCTCGGCACTGACACTATAGGCTCGGGACACCCTCGTTCCGTCCTCACGCAGAATCCACGAGTCGGAGTCAGGCAGGTTGACTGCTTCACGTGTTCTTCGTGTTTTCGTCACTTTACCAGGCCTGAGGCCATTTGATACAGAGTGAGTGGCCCTGAACAGTGCAGGCTCTCGAGAGGACACAGGGGAGTACCAGGCTGAGTCAGGAGAACACTGCCGACTGAGACTGAGGAGTGCTCTTGAAGGACCAGGAGCCACTCAGTCACAAAAATCAGAATGGGAACCAAAGGAGAACTCTACCTGTGCTAACCAGGTTGGTCTCTGCAGCTGACTTTCTACAGTGGCACATTTACCCAAGCAAGAGGAGTCAGCTACCACACACCCCCTCATGACCCTATCTGTGCCAAGTCAAGGAAGAAACATTCTACCAAAAGATGGCCCTTTGGAGGGCTCTAGGCCATCTGGAAAATTCCCTGTTCTACAGCAAAAGTTAAAAGACATAGACCAATGAGCAGTTCCAATTAGGTATGGTAAGACAAGTGTACTGCTTGTATCCCTAATCTCATGGAACCCCTCATTCTTTAGGGGCAGCTAGTAAGAAAGCACAAGTCATATTTATCTAACACTCCATGACTTGAATTACTGCATGGTTAGCGGTAACTGAATATTAAATGATTAGTGTTATAAATATATATAATATATATATATATATCGAATTATCTGACTTTTGATTTTTTTTCTCAGTTTCTGGTATAATTTAACTGCAAAACCCTTACTATAGGTTTTAACCTACTGTTTAACAAGGAATCTGAATATGTGAATCTAAAAGCCTAGCCTCACAGAAAGAACCCATCTATACTTTTTACAAGCAGAGGGTAAACTAGAGGATCCATCCCTAAAACTGTAGGGATTTCAGATAATACGCCACCTCCAACATGCATGTTTCCTCTGGAAGCTATCAGCTGTAAAATCATCACATTACCCTGCACACATGAGCAGAACAGAAGCAGAAAAGAGAAAAAGGGGGAAGGTCCTAAGGGGGACAAGAGAACAGGGTCTCTGTCCGTGGTCTTGGCCAAGCTGGGCACATCTTGGCTATCATTAGCTTCTGATAATTATCTCTTAAGGCTTCGAACAGGTGTAGAACCCTAGAAATCTGCAGGTACGGGCCCAGGACTCGAGGCCACGAGTTTTACTGCTCAGTGGATGGTAA
This sequence comes from Dasyprocta punctata, assembly GCA_004363535.1. Classification (NCBI taxonomy): domain Eukaryota; kingdom Metazoa; phylum Chordata; class Mammalia; order Rodentia; family Dasyproctidae; genus Dasyprocta; species Dasyprocta punctata. Next base: position 2,633 of record RJWM01039371.1, read on the forward strand.
GAGTCTGCCGTGTTGCCTTCTAATGGAGCTCAGGGCTTTCATTTCCAGTGCCCTCTACAGGTTCTAAGAGCAAATGATCATTACCCTCCATTTCCGTTTTTGTTTCTTTTTTGGTGGGGGGTGTTTTTTTGTTTGGTTTTTTGCCCTTTTTTTTTTTTTTTGTGTGTGTGTGTGTGTGTGTTTTTGAGGCAGGATCTTGCCATGCAGTTCAGGCTGGCATTGAGCTCACTTTGTAGCCCAGGCTGGTAGAACTCACAATGATTCTCCTGCCTCAGCCTCCTGAGTGCTGGGATTATAGGCATGACCACCATGCCTGGCTCTCAATTTCTTCTTAACTTGTGAAAACAACTTGGGAATAAAGTGTTAACAGGGCAGTGTTTACTTGTATCAGAGTTTATAAACACAAGAGACACACAAAGTTCTCTTAGGGAGATGTATACACCCATAAGTATTATATAATTACTCATCATCCATTGATTATCTAGAAGAGTATTGTTTAGTTTCTATGTGTTTGGTAATTTGTGTTTTCTTTTGCCTAGTAAATATGCATATGGGCATAACTTGCATCTCCTAGTAGCGGGGATTGGACTGTCCCCCAGCCCAGTGGTCACCCTTTAGCCGAAGCGATCTAGTTGACTGAGTTAGCTTTGCCGCCTTCAGGTTTCAATGCCCTTTGTCCTTCAGCCTTCCCAGATGATTGATGGTAGGGACAAAAATCACGCTGCTGCATTGTTAGGCCATACCTAACTGCTTTGTGACTTGTCCTGTGACATTGGTGCCTCCATTTTTAGAGATGTTTCAAGAAAGCCCTGTAAAGAAAACTCATTCAATTACTTTTCTAGTTACTCTTCCACCAGCTGTGCTCCATCAGAAACTTTTATCCAGTTAGAGAACATCTAAGTCATTAGGGCCACTTTAATATCACACCAGCGGTGCTAACTGGATGAAATTCATCTGCTTTCAGATGCAGAAATGTGCACAGGAGCTTTGTGGAGTCTCACCAGGACTGTGAGCTGAGAAACAAAGCATTGGTTACAGAGCATTCCAGCAATTTTAGAACAGTCACACCAGTAATTTCTCCATAATTTGTATCGCTTTATTTCTCCCACAGAGTCACATAGTGTGCAGCTTTTAACAATAGAAGGTTTCCAGGCTTGGGAAGGAGCGGCAGCCATCCAGGCCCTCTGTGAGTTCAGCAGAACAGTAAATACCGGTTAGGCCAGTGTTTAAAAATGAATTCTAGGATATTTGATTGGGTCAACCTTGCAGATGTCATTAAAACTGCGTGTGTTAGCAGATGCAGTACCGGCTGGCTGAGCGTGAAAACCTACCCAGATGCTTCCCTGGTAGTCAGTTCATTCAGGCTCTGCTTGCCCTTGGCTGAGTAGTTTTAGGATCTCTTACGGTTTGGGCCTAGAACGTGTCCCAGCCTGTTGGGCGGGCCCTCGGGCAGGCTCTAGGAAGATGCCAAGTCATGGAGCTCTCACTGACTGGCTGCCGAGGCGGACCTGGGTAGCAGTGGGCCCGTGAGTCCTGATCTGGATGGCTCATCTCCCTCCTGGGCCCTCTGCTCCCGGCCGCTGTGGTGCGAGCAGCTCTCCCCCGGTTGGGCCCTTGCACCACGCAGCCTCTGCGATGGAACCCACTGACCACGGCCTGCCAAGGGCCAGTGCCTCCCATAAGCCACAGCGTACTGTGTCTCTGCAACAAGACTGTAACTAAGACATGACTCATTCTCTTCAGCAGTGTTTCAAGAATTCTCACCCAGTCCAGTGGTATAATCTTAAAGTTTCAAAGATCAGTAGGGGTCAGTCTTCTCCATGAATTTTCTCAAGGAAGAAATGCCTTTACATTTATGGTCACTAGAATTAGCTTTCAAGAAATTCCAGAGTAGGGTGCAGGCGCAGACCAGGGCACATGTAAGTTGCCCTCTGGGGGCCTGATCTCAGGACCCCGGAGGAGAACCAGGATGCCCCCTTGTGGGGCCCAGCCCGCCAGGACCGAGCAGCGCAGGCACGGACCAGGACACATGTAAGCTGCCCTCTGGGGCCTAATCTCGGGACCCTGGAGGAGAACCAGGATGCCCCCTTGCGGGGCCCAGCCTGCTGCACCCAGCCGCACTGGTGCACGGGCTTGGAATCAGGGACAAAGGCGTATCATTATCCACCCCCCTCCCCGCCCCCCGTCAGCAACCTGCTGTTTCGGAGGCCTGGCTAAACTGATAGCAACCAAGGAATATCAAGCAACTAAAAAAAAAAAAAAAAATTCCACAGTAAAACAATTCCTGCCTATGGGTGATATACTTAAGAATGGATATGGTTAACATTCTGGTGAGAGCTCATTAGACTGTGATGAGGACATTCTGTTACTTTGGTGATATACACTACTTTAAGATGATAACCAGAATCATGATTGATTGAGAGCGTCTTACTATCAGATTTCTGGGAAATTCTTTCGATTCATGAAGCCTGCTATCCTACACAAACTATAGGTTTAACTTCACTTATTTGACAGTGCCGCTTGTGCAACTTAGCACATCAAATAAGCCTAAGAAGTTGAACATCTTGCTTTTTACACCAAGCGAGAACACAGTTTTTGAGCTATCCCAGGAGCCCATTTGGAAGCTTTAAAAGTGAGGTTGTGGTCAAAAGGTCTTAATTTAGAACTTGATTTTGAGAAGTTGTCAAACTATTTAAAATATTGCATTAAAATGGGATGGGGTATTTTTAAATATGTATTCATTAACTAACATGATAATTAAAAGATCTCAAATATAGAAAAAACTATATTCTATAAAAGTAGAAAAAAACTTGATTGCTTCAATAAAGAACCCCATTCTGTAATAAAAGTTCCAATGAAAATAATAGGAAGCACAGAAAATTATCTTGATAAATGCAGGATCTTTAATTGCTAACCAATCATAAAAAATAAAGGCAAACATTTTGCAATTTTTAAGATCATTCCAATATTTGAACATAACCTTATTAATGCTCAATTTTAGAAAAACTTAATTCTCTTCAAATCTCAACCAGTTTGATCTTACATAAAAATTTTTTTCCAAAAATTCTTCTTCCTTACACCTTCCACAACTTTCTTTTATCCACTCATTTTTTTAAAAAAATATGATTTTATTTTTGAATTTTAAAACAATAAATAAACCAATCTATTGACATAAAAATATTTTCAGAGAGTTACATTGAAACACGTTAGTAATTATGTGTGTCCTCTATCTAAGGAACCGTCTTTTAATATTACAGGCGTTAAGTGGAAATCATGAATTTTGAACATACTTTCTCTGTGCCATTTTGTCTAGGCAGTTAATCCTTCCCTGGCCACAAATCAGGACCATGAAAACTTGCAATAGTTTCCATGTTTCACAATAAGAGCAACACAAGGGTCATCAGATCATCACTGGCTCCCCTCTTTATGAACTCAGGAGGAAATCACCAACAGAGTGAAAAGAAAACCCACAGATTGGGAAAAGATCTTTGCCAACTGTCCCTCAGACAAAAGACTTCTATCTAGAACATATAAAGAATTGAAAAAAATTAAGCCCCCGGATTTAAAGACCAAATCCAAAAATGGGCATCTGAGATGAACACACAATTCTCAGATGAAGAAATACAAATGGAAAATAAATATACTAAAAAATGTTCAACATCATTGGTCATTTGAGAAATGCAAATTAAAACAACACTGAGATATCATCTCACTCTGGAAAGAATGGCTAACATCAAGAAATTAACCAATAACAAATGCTGGCAGGGCTGTGGGGAAAAAGGATAACTTCTCCCTTGTTCATGAGAGTGCAGACTGTGTAACCACTGTGGGAATCAGTGTGGAGATTCCTCAAAAGACTAGGATTAGAGGTTCCCTTCGACCCAGCTGTCCACTCACTTTTTGCCATATACTCTTTTCTCTTATATCAGAACAATCAGTCATTCCATGTCAGGACAAAAATTATACATTTTCTATTAGTAAAACACACACTCTTACCTTCTACCTTTTCTTACCAGTCTTACTTTTCTTGTAGACTTGTATAGACTTGATTCCACTTTTTATTAGTAGTAATTTTAGCAACATGTGTTCATTAGAATTACTAAGCCTTAGTGATCTTAAATTCTAGTGTGTGCTTTCCATAGGTTTTGAAAAATCCATAAACCATCATAAATCATCAAACAGCATTGTACAGCTTTTTCAGTGTTCACAGAACACAGCTCCTGAAAAACTTCTCTATTTTCTCTAATAAGAAGCTGTAAGGGAGATGCATTTATCTCAAGTTTTTCTGGAGTTGGGGAAAGGGGACTCGGGACCTTTCAATCATTAGGATCGATTTCACTCAGTCTCAACTGTTCTTTTTTAATGTGCCGAACCTGGTGGTATCTGTGTTACACCTTTCGCGTAGGAAGTCTACGTTACCAAGATCTATTTAGTTCAGCTGTTTTCAACAACTACGTTTGGTTTGCTTGGAAAGTTGGATAAAACATTACAGAGTTAGCTGTCATTTTAGAGTTAACTTTTTTCACTAATAAACCTGGGTAGGAGAAGTTGTGCATCTGTATTACATTTGATGCTAAAAATTTAGGAAGCAGGCCTGTTTTAATGAATTCAACATTTTATCTAGCTTTTATTTACTGAACATGATCCCAGCTCTTGTGAGCTTCAAAAACATTTTGGGTTTTCTATCTCTCTAAGAGTTTAAGGAAAAATTTATGTAAATGCTTGTATTTCTTTAAATCAATTAAGTAGAACTCTTACCACTTAACATTTCAGTTTCACGTCTGGTGGCAGAAACACATGAACTTGTGCACAGAAACATATCGCACAGCTTCCATCCCAAAATGCAAGCCCTGTGCTGGAATCAGTAATACAAAGCTCACTGATTTGTTAAAGAGTATCTGGAGCCAAGTTGTACTTCTGGCCAGGGTAGCAAGGTTTCCCACATAGACTGTTAAGGCATTTTACTGATACTTGTGGAAAATACTTTTTAAGATTTTCAAATTTGCCCGATTTCCGAACATTCACTTGAGTATTTTTCCTCTTGTGAGGAGCCACAATCTCCTAAACCTGTATGTTAAAGGGAGAGTGTTAGGCGTAGAGAAGGTAGTGGAGAAAATTCACCTCGAAACCACACAGGACTCCCAAGTTCAAGAACCAGGATTCGCCTGGACCCAGAGTGAGGGTGGAGACAGAGCCCAGAGAAGCCGATGGCCAGGGAAAGCTGTCCCTCTGCTGCAGGAGTTTCTAGTGACCCCTCTACAATGGGACGGACAGCGGGAGGAAGCAATAGAGGAGATTTCCCTTCCAGGTGTGAACTTCTCTTACAAACACAAATGACCAGGAAGGCGTATTCCAGAAAGGTGCATTTTGGGAGTGAATTCAGCGGAAGCAGAGTTTCTCAGCCTCACCTGGTTCCTAACAGACCAATGGCTGAGTCAGGAAGGAGCACAGTGAGATGGGCAGGATTCTCCCGACACCTGCCACCCGCGTGGCTCCGTCTAACCTGACTGTGCACGCAGGCTGGCTTGTGGCCATCAAGGCTGAGGGCAGACCAGCTGCTCTGGGGTTCATTCTTTCTGAAAATGGGCCATGTGTCAGTGGGCGGGTTTGGACAGAGACCTTCTGGACTTGATTGGAAACGCCCGTCACCGACTCCTTCTGAGGGACTGGCTGGCTGTTGTCCTGGTGCCAGGCCCTTGGGCTTGCTCTCTGGGACACAGCCTGGGCCAAAGGCTTTGGGGCCACTGCGGGTGGTGTCAGCACAAATGATTTCTTTTCCGCTGGCCGGGCATTGATACAGCCGGGAAGCGTCTCAGGAAGCAGGGCCTCTGGTTTGGGTCTAATGGACACGAGAAAGCCCTCTGAGTCTGTAGATCTTCTGCATCTGTTGAGATTCGTGTTCACCTGTTGCGAGGAGTCCCCCTCTGTGGTCACTGTGACCCGCACCTCCTCCGGGAGGCTCTGGTCTCCCAGGCCCCGGCTCCGTGGCACTCGTAGCTGTAGCTGCAGGTGGAGGGGAGGTCCAGGGTCCCTGGATCACGAGAGCCCAGGACTCTCTGTCTCTTCGTGGCCTGAGCAGCTCCAGGCCTCCTCGTCTTCCCAGTCCACTGTCTTTAATGGAGCTAACCCAGAACCTAGTCCAGCCCAAGAGTTGTTCAAATCAAGTAAGAGAACGCAAAACAGAAATCCAAGGAGTTTAAATCCAAGAGGGAAGGAGCCCATGACCTCCGAGACAGCAATGGTTTCAGCAGGTGCCTTGGCTTGGTCACGAAGCTTCCCTGGGTCACTGGACAGCTCCTTCCTACCCCACCTGTGAAACGCGCTGTGCACCGTTGGGGGAGCGAGCTGCGAGGATCAGGACACAGCCACAGACCGGCTTTGGGGGGCACCTGCCTTCCTGGACACGGTGACATGCTGGCCGCAGCCTGGCTGTGCGCTGCGCTCCTAGGGAAACTATGGTTTGTTATGGAACCAGCCAGGCTGTGTGGACGGTTTCAAGCCGCTAGCCTCCTGGACCGAGTCCTGAGTGAGCCTGCATCTCCTGGGAAGGGAGCGCAGCAGGGCACTGTCACACTGCGCACAAACGTCCGCGGCGTCTCCTCGCTGGCTCGCAGTGCTGCTGCTGCGCTGGCCTAAGGTGCCCTGACCCTGGATTCTGTCTGTTTCTACAGAACTGAGGCTTGAACCCAGGGCCTCCTGCATGCAGAGCAAGCTCTGAACCCCAGCTGCGTCCTCCCAGCCCTACGCTGCCTTCTTTGCAGGTAGCTTTCTCTCTCACTCCAGGACGGGGCCTCAGGGAAAATTAACCTAAGCTGAGAAATAAAGCAGTAAAGCAGGACAGCGGCAATCTCAGGCTCTGAGGGAATAAAGTCAGCCATCCAGAAACAGAAGCACCTGGTATGTGTTTAGAACATCGCCCAGGGGTTTCCATAATATCCCCTCCCTACCAGGTTCTCTTCTGCTAAATGCCTCAGAACCCGCAGCTGGCTAGCGAGGCCCCATCCTCCCCCAGCCGCCTCACCGCCCTCGGGATGCACGCCCACAGCCCTGCAAGGGGGCTCTGCTCCTCGTCCACACGGAGCTGCATGCGCTGCTCCCCCAAGGGTTAGCAGACCTCCGGAGGTGAGGCAAGGACACTGAGAAGGAGGCCAAGCCGGTCTTCATCACGGTCGCGGCGCTGCCTCCAGCAAGGTCTGCAGGGAAAGCCGACGGACCTAACAGGACGCACTGGTACTGCACCGCAAGGGCTCAAGTTAGAAGCGTTTAAAGGCAGAACAAAGAGCTTATTCCTTGTATGAAGATGCTCTCCATCAAATTCAAATCCTCCCCAAACCGGGTGCTTTCACTCTCAAGATTCAACACATGCACGTGGGTACACAACATATGGGGAGTCAGGAAGAGGGCAAATCTGACACCCGCAGAACCATGCGCACTGCCCTCGAGGAAGACGCGTTGGCCGCTCCACCTCTAGCACAGACTACACCCAAGCATCTGACTTAGGTCCCACAGAGGCAAAGCCCTGTGATGATGGGATGTTAACCAAAGTGTCCTCCAGTTGCCCTTACCTGCTTTGGCTAAGATAAGATTGCCAGATTTAGCAAATAAAATATGAGATACCCACTTAAATTCAAATTTCAGCTAAAACGTATCTTTCAGTACAGTATGTACATGTCCTGAATTGTCTGTGGAATCTGCACATACTGAAAATGATTCATCATTTATCTGACATGCAAACTTTTACCTGGGTGTCCCATGTTCTATTTGGCAAGCTTAGTCCAAGGTCAGAGTAACAGGACTCTTGCTGGAGTTCGCATTGGTGCAACTGTGTTAGCTGGGAGTTATGGTTCAGCCAACCCTAAGGGAAGAAAGCACCATTTGGTCTATGCATCCCAAGGCCCCTGCCACAAAAGAAATTAACAAGAACAAAACATACAATTCCATGCAGCATGAGTTTTACCTGGCATGCAAGCCTTCCCAGGAAATGAAGACCAGAGTGAGTGGGTAAATCTTAGTGGTTTTCTCTTACAGGCTTGATGAAAATATACTAGGACAAAAGAACATGACTACTGCTAATTAACTGCAGGGGGGTCAGCCAACCTGTGTTCTCAGGTACTCCGTGGTGTCCCTGGTCTCTGGAGGTCCGGGACAACGTTGGCAGCTGGCACGAGATGACCTTACCTGCTTCAGGGGCAGGTCCAAGCGTCCTTCTGAGATGTCAGGACTCGGCTGGGAGAAGGGCAGGGGGCAGGCGAGCTCAGAGTGACCTTCCTGCTTCTGCGGTTTGCTCGAATTCCTCTAGCTTAAACTACTCAAAACTGCCAATGTGCCATACTTCAGGGGTACAGTACCCTGAACTCCATCACAATAAAATACAAAAGAGGCTGCACAAAAAGCTAAAATCCAGACAAAATGCAGAAGTCATGGCTAAAACATACAAAACCAGCTCTGCAGTCGGTGAGCCCCTCACTCAGGCAACGCTGCAGGAAGAGTGGAACAGAGAAGGGGTAGGATGCTGCAGGAGGGTCTCCTCGGGTGGGGGTGGGTGCTGGGTAAAGGGACGCCCGGGGTCCTGAGCTCCCTGCAGGGTGTCCCTGTGCCCGCGGGTGCCTGTGCGGGGACAGGGAAGAGGGCGTGTGTGACTTGACTGTGTTTCTACTCAGAAGCAGAGGGCATCTCCCAGGACCCAGATGTGCAGCACTGGGAAAGGGCTGGGCGGGGCCAGGGACTGAGCCCTCTGCAGCCCTGAGCCCGGATGAACCCTCCCCCTCTAAGTTTTCGTCACAGTGACCAAAGCTCTTCACGCACTGGCCGCATAGAGAGCGAGCCTCAGCCTCGCAAGTCCAAGCAGCACGACGCCGTTCCCACAGCTCACAGCCTGCCCTTGAGCACTTTTCTGCTTTGCTTCTGATTCTCAGCAAAGAAGGGAATATGTGTAAAAATACTTATAAATTTGTCTGAAGCTTTTCATCTGTATGCAGTTTTCCTTTGAGTCTCTTTCTAACTTTCTCTCCAAAAATTTCACACAGCTCCTGGCCTCTTTATTTTTTTTCCTTTCCTCTTTTTATGTCCAGTTTCTCCTAGCTGACAAGGTCCCCTATATTCCTTTCTGCAAGAACAGGAACAATGCTACCCAGATTAAGCTCTAGAAACTGAGAACAAGACAGACAGATAAACAGATCTGGAATCAATAACAAACTCCACTACAATAATGTCTAACACAGAAAGTCCTGACACACTCAACACGTGATTTTAGCCAAAGATTACAAAACACCGAAGGAAGAAATCAACTTTGAAAGTAAAAAGGGTAGGTAGTGCTAGCACAGACAGAATGTGCAAATCCCTGCAATGCAGTTACCCCCCTGGGGATGCGGGAAGAGAAAAGTACAGTGACCCGATCTGTCACATGCCTGTCTCAAAAATGTGCAAAATCCCCAAACGCATGGAAGAAGCCGTCCTGTTACATTTTCTTTACTATTATCTCTTGTAATAAAGCATAACAAATTGCACATTTGGAATGAAGGACAAGGAGTACTTTTCAGTGACAGTGAAATTATATATATTATGTTGTGAGTCCGTTAGAATTCAGATTTATAGATCTAAAAGTATTTATTTTCCTAATCTTTCCTTAAAATATACTAAAAGTCTACTTTGAGGGCAATAATCAAGACATGCAATTTATTGGGTTTTCAAGCATTTTGGAAAGGCTATGCATGAATAACCCACAGTGCTACGGAAGAAACTTGAGAAACGGCAGCACTATGCTAGTGGGTCACAGGTGCAAAGTCCTGGCTGCGGTGTCCGGATGCCAACCACACAGGAGCCTGGGGGAGTGAGGGACACGCGTGCACACGCCCTTGCTTCTGTACCAAGGACTGTTCTGCAGAGATGCCTTCACGCAGGGAGTAAATCCACCTTGGGGCCCTGCTCTAGAAGAGCCTCTAATCTAAGACACACGCTGACTTTCCTTCCACTCCACGCCCTGCCCACACCGCACGAGCTGCATCTGTGGAGTGACTGAGACAATCGCGAGTCTGATCCCCGCGCCCGCGCAGGTTAATCAGCAGCGTTTTCAGCCCTTTGACCCCACATAACCCAGGTGGCGCCTCCCAGCCAGGACCCGCGTTTTCATTTCTGCGGGGCGCTTCACTCTGAGAGCTCCTCCTGCACTAGCAAACTGGACAACGTCGAGTTACACTTCCGCGCTGTGGGACCCTCGGAGCGGACGCTCAGGTCATCCACTGCGGTCTCCTGCCCTCCCGAGACCGAGAATCCACAGAGGCAGAGACAAAGCGGGGAATCCACAGTGGCACTACTGTGACTTTAACTCACTGATTTTACATTTTGATCTGTCTTCTAAAACTCTGACAAAAGTGAATATACTTCCAAAAGGCGTGTTGTAGATAATCTGTGTGTTTGGTGTATGCCCTCCTCTTCCCTTCCCACTATTCTTCGTGGCTTCCCACAGCCTGAAACGCGGTGCTCCCGGGGGGCTGCGCCACTGTGGTCCTGGTGACCAGACGCCGTCCCCTTCAGGCCTTCGCAAGTGCTAATGATGACCCACCAGCACCGCCGTGGGGTTTATCAGGGTGGACTCTCAGGGGTCTCCCTCAGGGACAGGTTGCTGTGTAGACGCTCGCGCCCCCGTTCACTGCATGCACCAAGGACGGTATCTCCAGGGCACGGGCACAGGATTTCCTCTAGAGTGTGACAGAGAACCAGACCCCAAGGTGACACTTACTGCACATTTTTTTTTCTATGTTTTTTTTTTTATTTTGGTGCACATTCTTCAATCAGATGTCTACTCATGAGGATGAGCCTCACAGGGCCTCTTAGGGGAGGGAGCAGCGCCCCAGGCCCCGCCCGTCCCTCGCACACACCCCTCCCCCCTTCCCTTGCTCTGCAGAGACAAAAGTGCTGGCCGCCGTCACTGCCTCGCCCTCTGACAGCACAGCTGGTGAAACCTGCATCCCTTCCTCCCGCTCACCCGTGCAGAGCTGGGCCTCACCTCACCAGGTGGAGCAAGGAGCTGAAGGGGTCTCCATGGTGCAGGGTGTGGCTCGGGGTGTCTCCTCACCCCTTAGCCATCCTCCCTGGCCACCCGGCCCCAGGCCACCCAGCCAGTCTTACTCCAGTGACCCGCAGGACACGGCAGGGCCGGTGGTCAGGACTTGGGCGTGGAGCAGAGCTGTTTCCCGTCCTGCAGCCCCGGGCGCTCCGTAGCAGGAGAATCCCCACCACCGCCTCCTGCCCCGTGTCTCAGAGGAGCTGACCCACTCCTGCCTGGCCTCGGCCCCTCAGGACAAGCTCATCAAAGGCAGAGCCCACGCGGGAAGTGGGGATAGGAAAGGCTGGGCGCGATGGGGCCTCACTTCCGTGCCCCCCGTGAGACCTCAGCGAGGTCCAAGGCCACTCACTCAGGAACCGCAGCTCCCGCACCCGGGGCAGCAGATGGCCGTGGGACTGGGCGTGTGGCCCGTGGACAGTGTGTGTCTCGTGCACGCCGGGTGCCAGCTGCGACTCTCATTCATTCCACGGCCGCGCCACCCTCTCCCGGCCAGCTCACTCTGCGGCTCTCCTGTGCCGCACCTGACCTCGCCCTGCGGGAGTCGGCTCGGTCTGCCTTACCAAACACCACAGAGCGCCTGAACCCACAGAGCGAGCCCTGGGCGGAGGGGCGGGCAGCTCTCACATGGCAACTCAGCAGGGCCCTGACCCCCCCGCTAACCCGCTCAGGTCACAGGCCCAGACTGTGACCCGTCGCCCTGTGGGGCAGGCTTGTGTGTGGATTTCTGCCCATACTCTCTCCTGTCTGAATAAATGGTTTGGGTTTTTAGTTTTTAAATAAATACAATCAATCAAAAGATAGTGTACATCACAGGACCTACAGAGCGAGCCACTCTCCACATGTGGGCTCCCTGGGCTGCTCTCGGCTCTCTGTGTGACAAGAGCCCGCGTCCTCACGGCCCCAACGCTCCCTCCTCAGGGCTGCGTGCAGGGGGTGTGGGGAGGCCTGCAGGGTGGGGCACGCTTCGGGGCACGGATTCTCCCCCGCCAAGTTCGCCCGGCAAGCACGTGAGGGGGTGTCACGGCTCTAATGCTGGTAAAACCTCTCCCTTAGCCTGCGTGCTCGCCCAGCTATTTCCTTTAGAACACATTTAGGATTCCGCTATGCGGAACGGACAGCGCTGGCGTCTCTCTCCCCCAGGCTCCTCTGCAGATCTTTCATCCTGCGCAGAGGGCTGCTGGCTCCATCCTCAGTGCTTACTCTTCTGGAGCTAAGCTCACCCTCCTGGTCCACCACCCAGGCCCCGGCTTGGCTTGCGCAGAACGCGCGGCTGCAGCCGGGATCCACCTTCTCCACGGCTCCGCTTAGAGACCCGCGCGGCCTCTCACGCACGCGTGCAATGTCCGGACGGAATCCTGGGTCCTCCCGGTGTGGTCCCCTGCTGTCCCCTCTCAGGAGGTGGCGACGTGACCTGGTCACACGGCAGAGCCCGCAGCACAGCCTGCCCTCCTTCTTCTCCTCCTTCTCACGTCACAGAGCCAGTCTGTCAGCAAACCTCTCTGGCCTTCTTTCAAATCAAACTGGAAACTGATGCCCGTCCTCCTGCCTGGCCCAAGCGCGCTTTCTCCTGGACAGCTGTGAAATCCACCTACACGACTTCTCCTTTCCCAGCCTTCAGGTCTGTGGTCGTCACGTGTGTCTGTGTCTCGCCTCTTAGAACAGACCTCTGTGAAGAGTCAGGTTAGGTCCCCATCCAGCCTCTGCACCTCCTAGCAGTTCCCACCTCTAGCGGAATAACCCACATCCACCTGCGGTCCGCAGACTCCCTCCCACAGCTTACTGCTCACTCTGCCATTCTCTCCCAGTTGCTTTACTCTCCACAGGTCCTGGCCTCTTTGCTGCACTTAGGACACTCCAACCACAGGACCTTTGCACCTGTGCAACCCACAGTCTGCAGTTCTTATCCCAGGATGACTTGGCGGCTCACATCACTTAAGTCTCTTGAATACCACCATGCCGCAGGGGCCTTGCTCCACATCTTAAATAGGGCAGATCCCCAACGCACCCCACCCCATGCTTTAACTCCCCAGCTCGTGTCAAGTCCAACACAGAAGGAAGCAAGAACATCCCGTGTCGAGTCCAGCCTGCTTCCGCCGCTCTGTGGTGACTCTGGGAGCTGCCCTCCCTTCCACGTCTGTAAAATGGGACTGGAACAGAACCCTTCGGTCACGCAGCTCTTAGGGTCCTTACACGCGCGAGAGACAGGGTGTGCTCCGAACAGCAGGCGTGTGGCTCCGGTGCCGCCTGTGAACACTCACTGCTGGAGATGCCACTGTCCCCTCCCTGGGGACGTGCCCTCCCGGCCGGCGCCCTGTTCACCCCTCTTCCATCACTCATGTCTGGAGGAGGCGTCACACGATGCCGCTCTGGGAGAAACTGAAGAACTCCATTGTTACGGGCCTCGTGGACTTGGCCACCTGCATTCTAACGCATTTTCAGGCCCCTTTTGATGTTTATGGGCAACGAAACATAGATTTCAAATAACATTTTCTTCCTTTACTATTATGATTTGTTTC
>RJWM01039372.1:0-16182 GCA_004363535.1 Dasyprocta punctata
ACCTCGCGCCTGCCAGGGCAGGCGCTTAAGGCACTGAGCCAAACTCCCAGCCCGGGTTTTTCGAGGCAGGGTCGCACTGTGTAGCTCAGGCCGGCCTTGCGCTCGCGTTGTAGCCCAAGCCGGCCTGGAACTCACAACGCTCCGCCTACCTCAGCCTCCCGAGTGCTGGGATTAAAGGCGTGCGCCACCACGCCCGGCTCCCTTTTATTTATTTATTTTTTATTTTATTTTATTTTAAGGAGGATAAAACCAAGGAAAATAAAACAGAATAAAACCAATCAAAATAGGGCCGGGTATGGTGGCGCATGCCTTTAATGCTAGCACTCGGGAGGCTGAGGTAGGAGGAGTGTTGTGAGTTCAAGGCCAGCTTGGGCTACAACGTGAATGCAAGGCCAGCCTGAGTTACATAGTGTGATCCTGCCTCAAAAAACCAGGGCCAGGAGTTTGGCTCAGTGGTTTAAGTGCCTGTCTGGCAGGTGCAAGGTTGTGAGTTCAATCCCTGATGCCACAAAAAAAAAAAAAAAAAAAAAAATTAAATCAAAATAGACCCATATAAGTGATACAGGACTTCAACACCTTATGAAATCAACAATAGTTACCATAATACCTTTTGTTGTCTTCAAGTAACTGCAGATATCTTCAGGCATAGGTAGACTCAAACAGAACAGAATAGAATAGAAACAATAAAAACAAAACAATGAATGCAACAAAGGACTTCAAAACAAGCCACTAATAAATCCAAAATGGCTACCATAATATGTCTTGCTGTCTTTCAAATAGCTGCTCATGCAATCAGATTTAACATAATCAAACAAAACAGAAGAGAATAAAACCCAACCCAACAAAATAATGAAAATGATATGGTTTCCTGGCTGGGATTGCTTTCTGGTGAGGCCTGTTTCTCTCCCTCTATAGTCTGCGAACAGCCTGACTTTCCCTTTAAATAAGTATTCAACAATTTAAAATGTCTAGTGTTTAAGCTGAAGGATGGAGAGGAGGAGGAAGGAGAAAATAGAGGAGTGGACAGGGTGGATGAAACAGGAAAGGAGAGAAGAAAAAAAAAAAAAAGCAAGGGAAAGCCCGCATGGACAGAGTGGAGGGTGATGACGGACAGGGAAAGTGAGGAGGCGAGCGAGGAGCAAGCTAATGAGGAAAGCCAGAGAAAAGGACCTTGGTGCTGGACGTGGACAGACAGACGCCCTCCTCTTTATTATTTTGACTTGGCTGGGAGAGGCCTTCTCAGTTCCTCAGCCCGAGATGGAATTTATTTTCTGCCTCCGTCATTTCCCAGGTCACCAGTTATATTAAGCCAAAGTCCCTGGGTGACTGCTGTCTATAGATTTTCCACTCCCCACCCTTTCGAGGCAGACTGCAAAATAAGGACATTTTGAAACTTGGATTCTTCAGGCTTGAGGTAGCAGAGGTGGGACCCCAGCTCTCTCGGGCTGGTGAGCTGGGCAGGATCCCTGTGGACGCATACAGTAGATATGCGAGAGAAAGCCAAGCAGGGCAACCACAGCTGCACAACCCAGCCTGGCCGCCCACGACACCACCCAGCGGGAGGGTGGGGCTGCTCCTAAAATGCCATTTCTGGGGTTAGAGGCAGGCTCTTGACCTCAAAATGCTTCCAATGGCCTGGCACAGATCTGAAATTTAGGGAGTCAGTTTTTTTTTTTTTTTTTGGTTCTGGGGATGGAATTCACAACCTTGTGCCTGCCAGGCAGGCGCCTAGGCCACTGAGCTAAATCCCCGGCCCTATTTTTTGAGACAGGGTCTCACTATGCAGTTCAGGCTGGGCTTGAACTCACTTTGTAGCCCAGGCTGGTCTCAAACTCCCAACAATCCTCCTGCCTCAGCCTGCCCAGTGCTGGGATCAATAGGGAGTCAGTCTACCACTCCAATAAGCCACTTCCTAATATGACTCCAGCCCGTTTGTCCAAACTGTGCTCCTTGCCCTGTATCCCTGACTCCAGTGCAGCTGGCCCACTTGCCACTCTTTGGACATGTCAGCTACTGCCACCTTGCCTGTGCTGTCCCCTCTGCTTGGACTGCCTTTTCCCTTTCATCTCCACCCCGTGACTTCGCCCCCTGCTTTCCTCTTATTTCCAGGCAGATTGCATTATTTCCTCCCGTGAGCCTTCCTGTGTACTTTCCACACACCTCTATTTAGACACAACACTCATTGCCCTGCCTTGTAGTTACTTGCTCATCCACCCGTCTGTCCTTCAAGGGCAACAGCCCAGGCTCACTCATGGCCTACCCCAGTGCTTGACTTGGTGCCTGGTACAGTCACTGGGTCATTTCACAAATTTCTTGAATACTATGTGCCAGACTGCTTTCTAGATACTAGGCACTGGACACAATTAATAAATTCTCTATTCTGCTAAGGGTGGTGGGTGGCATATTCCTGTAATCTCAGCTGCTTGGGACGCTGAAGCAGGAGGATCACACAGAAGATCCTGTCTCAAGAATAAATAAATAAAAAGAGCTGGAGGTGTAGCTCTCTAGAGTGCTCGCCTGCGATGCGCCCAGTCCCAGGTTCAATCGACAGCACTGGCAAAACAAAACAAAACAACACTCTCTTTTCTGTTGGGGAGATAAACCACATACAAGTAAACCAAAATGAATAATAGGTCAGGTCGTGATCTTTGCTGGAACAACCAAGGGGCCAACAGCACAGCGACTGGGGATGGTGTTTCAGCCAGGAGGCTCAGGGCCAGCCTTGGGTAAGGTGGCATTTAGAAAAATGAGTGGAAGGAACGGCAGGTGCAAATGTATGTCTGGCGTGTTTAGGGAGCAGTGAGGAGGGGCCCTAAGGGCACAGAGAAGAGAGTGGCAGGGGCAGGATGCTTAGGGCCTTTTGGACCTGAGAGCAGCCTCAGCTTTTACTGTAGGGGAGACAAGAGCCATTGCAAGGGTCTGTGGAAAGGCAGGGCCAGCTCATTTAAATTTCAGAGCATTGGCATTCTCAGATGACTTCCTGGATACTCTGCAGAACAGACTGTCCCTGGGTCAGATTTCGTGGGCCCTCACAAAGGTAACAGCAATGTGGGACCAGATGCCAGGGGCCCTTGAGGACAGTGCAGAGGAAATGGGACAGGAAGTGGGAGGGTCTACTTTAATCTGTTTCCCTCTTCTTAACCCTGCTGCCCGGTTGGCGCATGCAAATTCGAGCCCAATGAGACCCCGTTTTAAACAGACAAACAAGCAAGCAAAAGCTGGGCACCTAGCAGTGGTAGAGCGCGTGCCTAGCATACGCTAGGCCCTGGCTACCATCCCCAGCACGGAGAGGGGTGGTAGATCCTGTAGCGGAGGGCTTTCTCCCATGAATAGGGTCAGACTCTAGGGAGAGGAGACAAACTCTGGGAGATAAGCAAAGAACCCAGGCCGGTTCCTCTGGGAGACACTGGCTTCGCCGTTCCCAGATAGTCATCCAGAAAGTCCAGGCCGACCTCCCGGAGGAGGAGCTCAAAGGCCCAGTGATCCAGGAAAGGCAAACCTTGGTGCAGGAGATCTAGTGTTTGGCGACTGCAGCCCTCTGGCACCATGCTGGCTCTGAGTCCCTCCTGGCTGGCCGGGCTGAGGAAGGAAAGGATGACTTCGCCTGCCTGCGCCTTGCAGCCCTTTCCCCAAGCACGGCTGGTAACCCCTCAGCACTGATAAGCCTCGTCCCGAAGACCTCACCTCTCCACTCGCCGAGAGATGGGATCTTTAGAGTGCAGTTTCGGGCACTGGGGAAGTCCCCGTCAGGAGGGCGACTTCCAGGAACGCCTTCATCCCTGAACACAAAGCTCCTCCTCCTGGGAGGACGCGGAGACGGAGCGCGGGGAAGACCCCGGGCGCGGGCGCCGGCTTCCTGGGCCGGGAGGGGCTGCGGTGCCGGCGGCGCGCGGCAGAGGGCGCAGAGGAGACGCCGCCGCCCTCAGGCCCCAAGGCGCGGTCGGTGCGCGCGCCCTTCCGTGGCCTCCCGAGGCCGCCCCTCGGCCACCCTGGGCCCCGCCTGGCCGCAGCCGCAGCCCCGGGAGTGTCTGCGGAAGGTCACCCTAGGGCCGCGCCCTCAGTCCGCCCTGGACGCGCCGGCCCTTCCGGGGCCTCCCTCCCCGCTCCCTCTCCAGGTGTGGAGTGCGGAGGAGGTGGTCAGGGTGGGGCGCGGTCCCGAGGCCTCGGGCCGGCACCCAGACCTTGGGGGTTGGGGGGTGCAGCTCGGAAGGTGAGAGGCCGGAGCCCGTTTCAGCCGCAGCCCTGGGCCGAGGGGCTGAGAGCTCGGCGGGGGCGCAGAGCAGCGCTCAGGCCCTCCAGGGAAGGGCAGCGGGGTACACTGCTGCAGGGCCTGGCGCGCCACCAGGGTTTGAATGAATGAAATGGCAAGTGATCGGTTTGCCTCAGACCAGTGACTTCCCCTTACCTAGCTCGCCCTGCACCCCCATCTTCCCAGCCTCACGGGGCTCACTGCCTGCCCCAGCTCGAACGCCCCCACACAGGCTCGCTGCAAATCCCTTATCCTAGAATTCAGAGCTGTGCAGTTTCGCCCCATCCCACTGAGGGGTGACAGAACACTGCATCCCAAGGTCTGCTACTTGGGCGGGGGATTTTTTTTTTTTTTTTTTTTTTTTAGCTGATGGCAATTGAGAAAAAAATACATATACAAGAAAAGCCCTCTGCCCTTTGCCTAAAAGCAAGACAAATATTAAAGTGCGTTCCCACCCCCCCTCTACCAGAAAGGACAAAGGTGGCTCCTGCTGACAACTGTAGACCCTAATCAGCCTGGAGATGGCACCAGAGGAAGTTACATGACCAGCTGAACCGCGCCTTTGGCTTTCGTTAGTTTCCCATTGAATTGCCTTCGCACAATTTACCACCCCTAGAGACTCGGTGTCCTTTGCCTTTGTCTCGTTGCTTCTCTAAAATTGTATAGTGCTTTGTTGAAGATGCTAAGCGGGAGTTCTGAGCCACCTCTGAGATTTACTCACTTTTCCCCATGTATACATGTGAATCAACTCCCAGGGCCAGAGGGAGCTCAGTGGTAAAGTGTTTGCCTAGTGTGTGCAAGGCCCTGGCTTCAATGCCCAGTGTCACAAACGAACAAAAACGCCTACTTTTGTTTTCCTCCTGTCAGTCCCTCTTGTTACAGGAGTTCTGGCCAAGAACTTGCAAAGGGGAAATTTTTCTCCCTTCTACTAAGTGACAGGGCACAGCACACTTTTACTTGACTCTGTTCTGTGGGTACATTTACTGTACTGGAGTCAATGTAACTTGACCTGACCTTACTTTTGGGAGCCACCCATCTCCCTTTTCCCTCTCAGGACACCTTCTCCCATAGCTCTGTGCCTCCAAATCCTTTTCATCGTTCATGGTGTATTGCAAATTCCATCTGATTTCTTCAAGAAGCAGCCTCTGATTTTTTAGCCCACTGCGAGTTTTCCCAGCCCTATTGCCTGTTGCATACACTGTCTTGACCCTTTTCTGTTCCAGTTACTCTCTTCTTCTTTGCCACACAGCACTGATGTGTCTCTTTTCTCTCCTAGTCACTGTAAACATTAGGAACACAGAATCTAAGTTTTATTTCTCTTTCTAGCTCCCCCCTTCAATTCAACACACATTTATTAAGCATCTATTTATATACCAGTATGTAGTTTAATATTTAGGGTCCCAAAGAAATGTAGGACTTCCAGCAATGAAATTGAGGCAACAAGAAGACACGGGGGGCTTGTGTGGCTTCTTCATGGAACACTCACCAGGAAAACCCCAGAGGACTTCCTTCGAAAGCACTTAGCATCCTAGAGTAGGAAGCAGTCTCATTCTTTGAGGGAGTGGCTGCCCACTCATGGAGATATTCACTCACCCATCCTCTCATTCATTCATTCATTCATTTGATAAATATTTGTTGAGCCCTACTTTTTCCAAATGAGTCACAGGTTGGTCATACTACAGCCTAGGAGCCTGGGAAACTTTTGGGCTGAGTTGCTTCTTTGTCAGTTCCTATTCTCAGGTATAAGTGCCTCCCGGGAAGAGTCTTGGGAAAGACAGGCTGAGTGTGGCAAGGGTAGGAAAGCCTGGTATGCATAGAGGGAAGGAGGATATCAGCCTGCCCTGAGGGTAAGTGCCAGCCAGCCTGAGGCTCACCTCGAAAGAGCTTACTCTGTCTGTCAAGAGCTTGTCTGTCATGAAGTCCTTTCCTTCTATGATCAATTAAGGTTTTCCAAACAGGCCTGTGAGATCTTAGGACCATATGCCAGATGGGAAAACTGAGGCCAGGAGGTTTATGATACCCCCACAGACAGTGGACTGTGGCAGGCTGGGCCTAGACCTGGTCTGCCCAGCTTCATTATAACAGATTATATCCCAGACACTTTGGGGACCCCGTATTGCTAGGTTTTATACTGGGTATGCAGTAGATGCTTAATCTGTCCGTCTGCAGGTTTGACAGGCCTGCTGAAGAGCCAGCCGATCAAGAGGAACCTGGTTTTGCATGAAGGAAGCAGGTGCCCAGAACAGAGTTATCTAAATTTCAGCTCAAACTGACAGCTTCAGTTGGATCTGGCCACTAGCAGCTCTCCAGCTATCCCTCAGAAATTCATAATTTCTTTCTGAATCCTAAATGCAACTGATTTACAAACTCTAATCTTAAAAACAAACAAAAGCAACTTTAATCTTAATGCCCCAACTCTGGCCTTTCGCTAAATCATTTGTTCCCTAGTTCTAACTGGAATGTCACTCTGTTCCTAAAGGCAACTTGGCCTCTCCCAAATCTTCACTGGTGGCCTATCTTTCTTACCCTTTATATAGCCCCAAGGGGGTCCAAGCATCCTCAAGTGAAGGGAAGGTCCAAAGTAAGGGTGTAGGCAGGCAGAGAGGGGCTGGTAACACAACAGATTTCTCTTCTTTATAAAAGAGATCCCTTTCCCCTCCAGGTGTCCAGGACTTCATGTTGTTCTTGGCCCTTCTCATGGTGGGGGGGGGAGGCAGTATGTTAATCATTCTAGATATTTTTCAGAGAAACCTCAAACATGCAAGTCTTGTCAGAAGAGACTAGCATTAATAGGATCCCAGGGCAAACCTGGTAATGAGATATGTAATTCCTGCTCTCAGGCAGATTATATATCTACAGACAATTGATCTGTCTATCTCTCTGTAATGCTTGCAATGAGTTAGATACCTCTGTCAAAAACTTTTCCATGACATTTTTATTGAATTGATATAATCCTATGGAAAAGCAACTATTATCCAGTTCTGTAGATGAATAAACTGAGGCTCAGCTTTAGTTTCTCAGGCAAAACTAGAGACTAACAGGCTCCTAAATTCCTTTTTCTGCACTGATTCTGGATGGGGCAGGGAAGTTTTCCAACTCTGAGGTCTGGTCCTGAATCAAGAGGTTTCTAGCACCAACCGGGCCAGTCAGCAAGTTGTAGAGCCAGGGGATTGGTCATGTTCTCTCCAAGATCCCACCCACCCCAACACTCTGAGCCTATTAGATGGCGGGCCCCGGGGGAGGGACAGTTAGCAGAGTCCTGGACCCCAGGAGTTCTCTTGGTGGGTTGCTGTTCTTCCTGGCACGGGTTCTTCCCTGTTCCTTGTTGACACCCAGGGTTCCAAGTCACTGGAGAGTCACAGCTTCCTATGGCTTTCCATTATGGCTGCAGTCAGACTAGCTCTGTCCACAAAGCACAAAGGAAATGGTTCTGTTTCCTCTTTATAAGCCCTGTAAAACTGTCAATGTCAGGAAGCTACTCAGTGCTCAGCCTTGTGGAGGGAAATGACCCCTGCCCTTAAGTACCTACCATTCAGTTATAAAAAACAGGACTGATAAATAGGACATCACCGTAAGTCCACATCACATCTATGAGGAGCCAGCTGCTTGCGGGCTCCGACCTCTTGTACAGGTTTCTCTCACTTGCAGCAGATCACATCAACACATATCACAGCAGCTTTGCTCCTGCAACATGGGGTGGGGGCAGGAACAAGGTATCGGAGGAACATCCAAATTTACACCTTGTCTAATACTAGCTCTGTGGTGCTTGGGAGGGACATAACCAGTCTGAACCTGAGCTTCCATAACTGCAAAATGGAAATCTTTTTTTTAGGTAGGGTCTAGCTATGTAGTTCAGCCAGGCCTTGAATTTACTTTGCAGCCTGGGCTGAACTCACGGCAATCCTCCTGCCTCAGCCTCTCAAGTTCTGGAATGATAGGCATGCACCACCATATCTGGCAGGAAGTATTTTCTACCCTGTGGTAAAAAGCTGTTTGTGAGGGTTGAGGGGGATCTGTAATGCCTACGAAGCATCAAGCAAGTAGTCTGCCACAGGTGCTTGTATGTTCATTCATTTTACAAACATGCACTAAGTACCTATTATGTGCCAAGTCTAATGCTAAGCATCTGATGATAAAATACTGAACAAGGGCTGAGACTTTGGCTCAGTGGCTTAAGCGCTTGCCATGGCAGGCGCGAGGTTGTGAGTTCAATCCCCGGTGCCGAAAAAAAAAATATATAGATAGATAGATAGATAGATAGATAGATTGATAAAATACTGAACAAAACACAAAGGCTGAGACTTTATGGAATTTAAACTATGATTGACTCAGTCTGGGGTTCTTCCTTTCTGCTTGTGCATTCTCAGACACTTTCATGTTGATTAGCTCCTTTAAAGCAGATATGTTTATGTGCATCCTCTTTGTACTGCCTTGGTAAAGTCGGGATAAAAGAGGATTAATTCCATGCGGTGGATGGAGAAATGGAGGTGCAGAGATTAGCTGACTCACACAATATCTCTGTCTTGCTTACTTTTCTCTTATTGCTGAGACAAAATACCTGACACCCAAAATGAAGGAAGGAAAGATTTATTTAGCTCACAGTTTGTGGAGGTTTTAGTCCATAATCAGTTGATTCCAAGGCAGGGTGATGTGGCACAGGGGCAACCATTTGTGGTGGCAGAAAAACAACAAAAACAACAAGAGCAAAAGAGAGAGGACCATGGAGAGAAGACTTTTTTGTTCCTTCTGTTGTATGCAGGCCACATCCACTTGGGTGCAGCAGTCACACCCATAATTCCAGCATTGGACCATGACTTGATCACAAACTCTAGAAGCCCGCCCCCATGACTGCATGAGGCTTTGGGGGGACATCTAGACACAAACATAGCATTCTGCCCCGGCACTGCAAAGACTCATGCAAATTCCTTTATGCAAAAGGCATTTTAGTCTATCTCTAAGAATTGCCAAAATCCTAACAGTTTCAGCATTGCTGAAAAGTCTAAATCCCAGCTGGGCATGGTGGCGCAAGCCGGGCGTGGTGGCGCACGCCTTTAATCCCAGCACTCGGGAGGCTGAGGTAGGCGGAGCGTTGTTCGAGGCCCGCTTGAGCTACAACGTGAGCACAAGGCTGGCCTGAGCTACATAGTGCAACCCTGCCTCAAAAAACTAGGGCTGCGAGTTTGGCTCAGTGGCTTAAGAGCCTGTCTGGCAGGTGTGAGGCTGTGAGTTTGATCCCTGGTGCCACAAAAAAAAAAAAAAAAAAAAAGAAAAAAGAAAAGTCTAAGTCCCAAGTTTCCGCCAAGATCTAAGGCAAAGTCTTATCGGTGAGCCCCTGTACAAATGAAAAGTTAAATACTTCCAACATTCAGTGGCACAAGATAAACATTACCATTCCAGAGGGTTCAAATGGGGGCCTGAACAGCACCAACCAGAAGACAACTAGTCTGCCTTCCGGGGGCCTATGCGACCGGTGCAGGATAAGAATCAAGGACAAACCCCCGCCCCCCTTCCGCCCCCCGTAAAGCAACCTGCTCTTTCGGAGGTCTGGCTAAATTGCTAGCAACTAAGGTACATAAAACAACTAAATGCTAGTACTGTTTTGTTCATTTTGCAGGCCTGAGGCTGGCAGCCTGAGCATCCCTTTGGAAGATGACAGTACCAATGTAGCAAAATGGGGGATTCTCTTCTATCTTGTCTTTGAAGCCCAATATTGTTCTCATTGTTTTGCTTTATTCTGATTCATTGTTTTACTTTATTCTGATTAATTTTTTGACCTTATTTTGTACTCTGTTTTTATTTGTTTTATTGTGTTTTTTTTTCTATACCTGTTGGAATGGTCAACTATTCTGAAAATAGCAAGATATACTATAGTAGCTATTGTTTTCATAGTATCTCTCTTAGAAGTTCTGTACCAGTTCTACTGCTTTGTTTTGACTGACTTTGTTCTGTTATGTTTTGTTGGATTTTACTATCTTTAAAATAAAAAATAAAAAATAAAAAACAAAGGATTCAAATGGGGATACAAAGCTTTGGGACCAATGCAAGACCAAAATCCAGCAGAGCAAATCTTTAGTCCTGCAGTTCCACGTGGAACACCCAAAGCAACCTGTGGTTAAGTTGTGAGTTCCAAAGGACTTGCATGACTCCACCCCTATAGCACTTCCAGGTGGCTGTAGCTCCCACAGCTTCTCTCTTGGGTCCATTTTGCTCCCTCCTTTCAGGTTTCTTCAAATGATCCATGTTCCTGGCTTTTCCAAACTTCCGGGTTCTCCACTACACTTTTGGCTTAACTGTCATCGTTTCACATACTGCCTTCTCAGGGGCACACTGAGCTACCAGGCTTTCTTCTGAAATCTTGGTGGGAGCCTTTTTAACCTCAAAGCTCTTGTATTCTGCATACACCTAAAACCAGTGCCATATGGATGATGGGAAGGTCTGCTGCCAGTTGGAGTAGTAGCTGGGCTTTCTTTGCTCTTGGCTGTAGGGGTCAAGAGTCTGGATTGCTGAGTACTCTGAACCTGATTCGGAGGAACAAATTTTCTAGGCCACCACCATTTTGGCACCTGGTGCTCGGTGACTTTCTCCTCAAAGCATAGTCTTTCACTTCTGCAGTTTTGAGATCTCCTTAGCTCTATCTTTGAAGTCCACAGCTTTACTGGAGCTTCCTTTCTGGCCAAACTCACAACATTTTAAAACATTCTGCTGAGTTCTTTGCTCTTGATTCTCTACATAGATCTGGCTAAAAGCTCCTAACAATAGCCATGCCACTGCCCCAACATTTGACTGTCTTGAAATTTCTTTTGCCAGTTTAATTAGTCTGCTGCCCTTAATCTCAGTCTCAGGCAAAATCTCTGGACAGGAGCAAAATGCAGACAAACTTTCTGCCAAGCCATAACACACATCAATCATCTGGATTCCACAAGCAATGTAGTCATTCTTCCTAGCAGAAACCTCCCAAGCCTGGCTTTTACTGGCAGGATTTCTTTCAGCCTTCTGTTCTTCTGAGCTCTGACCAGAATTTCCCATACAGAACAGCCTAAGGCAGTCCAAGGCTACTCTTTCAGGCAACATCTCTGAACTTTCCCAAACTTTTCCCACAAGCCATTCCCAAAGGCTCTTGAACCACCTTGTCAGGTACAGTCACAACAATGACCCCACTTCTCTGGTACCAAATTCTGTGTTGGTTGCTTTTGTCTTGTTGCCAAAACAAAATACTTGATGCCCAAAATTAAGGAAGGAAAGGTTTGTTTGGCTCACAGTTTGTGGAGGTTTTGGTCCATAATCAGCTGGCTCCAAGGCAGGGTGGCTCATGACAGAGGGCAACAATTCATAGCAGCAGAAAACAGCAAATGCATCAAGAGCAAAAAGGGAGGACCACAGAGAGAAGACTCTTTCTGTCCCTTATATTGTAAGTAGGCCACATCCACTTGGGTGTAGCACTCACATCCATAAGCCCAGCATTGGACCATGAATCATTCACAAACTCTAGAAGCCTGCCCCCATGACTGCATGAGGCTTTGGGGGACATCTAGACACAAACCATAACAATCTCTGTAACAAAATCTGTATTTTTTCCCCTTTAGTTTTTTGAGACAGGGTCTCACTGTGTAGTTCAGGTTGGCCTTAAACTCACTGTGTAGCCCAGGCTGACCTCAAACTTGCAGTGATCCTCCTGCCTCAGCCTCCCCAGTACATGGATTACAGTCATGTATCACTATACCCAGCTCTGTAACAAAATCTTAACCACAGAT
This sequence comes from Dasyprocta punctata, assembly GCA_004363535.1. Classification (NCBI taxonomy): domain Eukaryota; kingdom Metazoa; phylum Chordata; class Mammalia; order Rodentia; family Dasyproctidae; genus Dasyprocta; species Dasyprocta punctata. The sequence goes on from RJWM01039372.1 coordinate 12,001, forward strand.
TGGTCTGTCCTCTACACTTCCATTCCCCTGGGATTCTCTTTTGACATTCATTTAGGTCAGCGCCCACATTTCTCCCTGGAGCTCCGAGTCTTCCAGATAAACTTCCTGCTGGAGGTCTTAGTCCCCCTCACACACTTGGAGCTCATCTACCCAGGACAGGCTAAGTGCTGAGTACCAAGACAGGGCCCTCTGGCAGTGTAGACAGACTCAGTCCATGTTGATGTGGAAGAACAAGATCCGCAGTGACTGTGCCTTCCATGTCAGCCTTCCCAACTTCCAACTCCATCCAGACTGGAACAATTGCCCACTTAAATTTCTTCTCACCCTCCTACACTCCTCCATCCCTTCCTCCAGACTTGCTTTGTGTACAAGAACCCAGCAAAGTGATGGCGAACCTTTCAGCACTTTCAATGCTACAACCAGCCCACTGCAGCATGCATGCCATAGGTTCTCTCCCACTGACCTAGCAAGGTCCCTGCACAGAGTGGGAAGAGCACTAGAGATGGAGTGTGCAGGCTCAACAGGTAAGAGAACTTGGATTCAATAAAGCTGGCCCTCAGATTTATGACTACATAGTGGAATTTACCCCAAGCTAAAGTCCAAGGAGTGGGCAAGAGGATGTACAAACATGTTCATTTACTGTAGAGTTACTGAAGATTGCAAAACAATGGAAACAAGCTAATTGTCCAACAGTAGGGGGTTCATTGAGTGAAACTGTGGTTTTCTATACTCTGTAATCTCTGGTAGCCATTAACAATTACCTTAAAATAACATTTTCTGGGAAAACAACTGATACATTGCTAAGAGGAGGCTGGACTCTCTAGCTTTGCCATCCAAGCGAACATGGCCTAGACCTGTTTTAGAGCCAACTCTCAACTTCCTAGATGAGATTCATCTGCTGGAGATTTTCCCCTTGGTTTCACATTCTTCTTTCCCCTACTTTTTGAAAGAATTTTTATTTTCTTATAACCATAACCTGTGATGTTTCCTGAATTCCAGTAAGAGAAAGAGCTCATGAAAGTCTTGGTAGTTCTGAGGCTCAGCCAAGGCCTTTGCACAAATTGTTGCTGTGGAAGGAACCGACCACTGGGCACACCTTCTCATCCTTCAGTCATCTTTGTATCTGGGAGCCTGCCTTGACTTCCCTGGCAGATGAGTCTCCTGATTGACACATCCTCCCAGCACCAGGCACCTCCTTCTCCTTGTTGTCATGGTTGTTAGTTTACAGTGATCTCTGTGACTAGCTGGCGTGTGTCTTTTTCCATCTAAGCTGTCTCCCACCATGAGGTCAGTAGTTGAGTCTGTTGATGCTGCCCACCAGTCTCTACCGCTCAGCACGTTTCCCGCCCCCCTGGAGACTTTCACTACTTGCTGATGAACAGATAGGTGACTGAGTGGTGCCCACCGGTGGGTAGCAGGCCTGCAGGATATCACAGGCAGGAAGGAGGGGAGTGATCACAACAGATGTGCCTCCAAGGGAGAATTCAGCTCGGGAAGCAGGGCAGGCTTTCTCCCTGCGTAGCCCAGAAGGTGGCTGCCTGTGGTGCAATTTCAGGGGCAGTAGGAAGGGACTCCCGTACTTCCATTCCAGTGCCTGACAGCGCTTTTACAAAAGGAGACAATGCCTTCAGTTCCCTAAAGTACATACAGAGTTCAGGCCGGAATCCCACAGAGGGGTGGGGTGGGGTGACATGTCACTCGGTGGCTTACATTCACACTAAGGGGTAAATGACTGATAGGGGCTTTCCTAGGAACACTGTGATGTGGGAAAGGAGAGGACTGGGGACTGGGGAGCTAGGCTGGGACTCACAATGGGGTAAAGACACAGAATGAGGCCTGAGGCCAACTCCACCCTCCCACCCCCCGTGCACACACACACACACACACACACACACATACACACACTTTTTTCCTTTGGCTTTTGGCTTTTTGAGAGAGGGTCTCGTTAATGTAGCACAGGCTGGCCTTGAACTCCCCAGACCGACCTTGACCTGCAGTATTATTTTGCCTTTGTGACTTGCAAGCAGCCCAGTCCTACTGGGTATTAACATCCTTTTTGGTAAATCTGGTTCTGCAAATATTTTACGTCTGGAAAACTTTCAACAAAGATGGCGTTTGGAAACCTGGCTCGGAGGCCCCAGGATGACAACCTAATTACGTTCCTTTTAATAGCTCCTTCCCAAGTGCTCAGTCAGGGACATCTGCTCTGCTGCGGTGCCCCTTCAGGGAGGAATATTTTTAACACCACCGTGCCACAAAAGGAAACTTGTAAAGGCTGGAGGAAAATGGCCTCTGTGTTCCGGTGCCCCAGGGCCCAGGTAGGGCCTAATGCTCTCCTGGCTTCCTCCTCCACCTGCTGTCACCAGGGCCGGGCTCTTAGTCACAAATGGAGGCACTGGGTTATTAGGAAGTGGTCGTTTTCTTTGTAAATCCCTTTCCCACTGCACAGAGGGAAATTCCGCATGCCAGGCTGCCTCACCCAGTGTTCTGTGTAAGCAGGGTGTCTGTTACCAGCCCTGTGTGTGCCCATAGGGACCCCACTCAGCCATCTACCGATGAGCTGTACCTACCTCCTCCCTCTGCTGAGGGTCCCCACTCAGACCCCTTGCTATGAAGAGGACAAAAGAAGAACAGCTAGTGATGGAGGGCTTCCATGCTTGGATTAACAGGAGATGAGCTTGTGAGGTTGTTCAAGTCTGATGGACCACAGGAGATGTGTCTTGCAGGTCCCTGTGACCAAGAAGTAAAGAGCAAGGAGCCCTGGAGATGACCTAGTTCACGTCCTGCTCCCCTACCCCCAGCTGGGTCTCCAAAACCCTGAAACCTACTCGATGCCCAGATGTGGACCTACCCCATACCCCATACCCTGCCGGCAAGGCCCAGGCCCCACTCCCCGGGCTCCCTTTCTGCAGGCTCCCCCTCCTGTTCATACGCTCGTTTCGGCAGTTTGCGTGCGTTCGTCACAACCCGTGGGCAGACCTTGATTGAAGAATGGCCTCTTTTTCTGGGAAGCCAGTTCTCTTTGACAGGGAAACACAGAGGAGGGAGAGAAAGCAGCCAGCAGATCATCCCTGGCCCCTGACACCTATGCTCCTCTGGAAGAGGCAGCCAAGCAGGAGGGGGTGCCTGCTGTCCTGGCACCGAGGGCTTCCACCCACACATCAGTTATTTTAATGACGGCTGCTTCTTTTTACTGGAGGATGCAGCACATCATTGGGATGCTATGGAGACCTTCTCTGAGTCCCTCCCCTACTCTAGTGAGGACAGAAGCATCAGAACCATCAAGAGCAAATGGCTAAAGGGGCTGCTTTACATTGAGCCCAGCCCTGGTCCCCTCACCTTCAATTTATTCAAATCCTGGAGAGAGGAATCTGGTTGAGTCCCTTGCCTTGGGATCCACGTGCCGTCCCTCAGGAGTGCTAGGGTCTGGTGGGCTGGTCTTGGTCAGGCAGGCGGGCCTTCAGACCCTGGCTGTGGGGGAGATTATGTGGCTTCCCCCAGGGTTCTGTGGCTTCCTCCAGGGTCCTGTGGCCAGTGTACTGCTTGGCCTGGGCAGGCTCAGGTAGCGCAGGTACAGGCAGTAATATGGCTGCAGAGGTTGGAAAAGGTCTTAGTGACAGAGCTCAGGAGTCACTCTTAAAACTAAAAGGACCAGATTAGTCATGGTGACACATACCTGTCATGACAACACTTGCGAGGCTGACGGTGGAGTATCTCGAGCATGAAGCCAGCCTGGGCTGCAGAGCTAGTTCAAGTTCAGTCTGGACTAAACAGTGAGACTCTGTCTTAAAAAAATTGAACCAAAACCAAAACAAAACTAAAGGAACAAACAATTAGTAGAAAATCTCAGGAATGTGGAGGAGGGGTGGCAGGAGGCAAGTGCACCAAGTGTGGCCTGTACCATGGGCGCCCCTGGTGGTCAAACCCTACTACTGCTGTTGCTCCACTGTGAACTAATACTGTGTCCACACTGGACACTGCTCTAAGTGCCTTCTACCCACTAACTCACAGAATCCTTCCAGTGCCCTTGGAAGTAAGCACCACCCCCATTTCCCTTATGAAGAAACTGAGGCTCAAGCCGGGCGTGGTGGCGCATACCTTTAATCCCCACACTCGGGAGGCTGAGGTAGGAGGAGTGTTGTGAGTTCAAGGCCAATTTGGGCTACAATGTGAGTGCGAAGT